>JAVJIF010028100.1:0-76252 GCA_038442645.1 Agave tequilana | reverse complement strand
TTTCAAAGAGTATGTCAATCGGAGGTTCTTGAATTATATCCTCATGCGATACATTATGGTTGGCTCATCGAAAGTGAAGATATTCAAATCAAATTTTCCCTTTTAAAGGGTACTCTAACATTAGGATCTCGACATATGCCTTCTCATCAAGATAAAGCATTCATTCTTAAATAATTCATTAAGAAACATCAACTCATCTTCTATATCTTCACTCTCTTCATCACAATTATTTTCAACAAAGTTTACCTCAAATGTTTGATCTCTTATCTTACGAGGTTATTTTCTAGGTTGAAAACATTGACTTCTCTAGTCATGTCCCAAAAGTTAATCTCATGGACCCATTCCTACAATGATGATGGCATTGGCAGTAGCAAGGAATGGCCGCCCTAGGATAACAGGAGTTTGAGCCATATGATTGAAATAGACACAGGTTGTGTCTCTAGAACTATGAAATCAACAGGGTAAATAAACTCCCCTACCGGATAAGGACATCATTAATCTCTCCTTTTGGAACTTTCACTGAACGGTCAGCCAGTTGGATAGTGACTCGAGTTGGACTAAGATCGCCCAACCCGAGTTGTTGATAAACTGAGAATAGAAGCAAGTTGATACTTGCCCCCAAGTCAAGAAGTGCACGACTAATCTCGGCTTGTCCTATTGTGCATGCAATGGTTGGACTACCTGGATCCTTGTACTTAACAGGGATCGGACCCGATAGTAGCTCACTAATGTTAGTGGCTGAGAAGACCTTTTTAGGTACATTAGTCTTTCTCTTCTTGGTGCAGATGTCCTTAAGAAACTTAGCATAAGATAGGACTTGTTAGATGGCATCAAGAAGTGGCACATTTATCTTCACTTGATAAAGATCTCAATTATCTTATCCATGTGTGGATTTTGCTTGTTATTTTTCAGCCTATTAGGAAATGGTGTTATAGGCTGGTGCACATAAACTGGTTGACTTATCTTTTCAGATTCATCAAATTTAGGAGTGAGATTAGATGAGGTAGATGCTGAAGTGTGATTGTGCTGACTAGGATTAGGTGGTGTTGACACCTGGTTATCAACTTTCTTTCCCGACCTCAATGTATGAACAGCATTACATTGATTCAGTGATGATCCTCAACCAAATGAGCTGTTGTGAATTCCTAGGATTCATAATTGGTTGACTGGGCAAGGTACCCTTTTGCCTCTCATGTTATGGGTTGGCTAACTGGCTCATTTGACCCTCTAACCTCTGTATGTTTGCATGAGGGAATCTTGGTTCTTCATGTACCGTTCCATGTTTCTCTCAAAATCAGTCATTCTCCTTTTGAATTGAGGATTCTGGAAGGAAGATGGTGGAGCTTGGTTGGAAAAAATTTGTTGATAATTTGAAAAATTGTTGGGAGAATTGTGAGGGTGATTGGAAAAGTTAGGTGATGATTGGAAGAATTATGGAATGATGGAAGTGGCTTGCATGGTTTGACCGTGGATGGTCATTATTTTGTTGGCTCCATGAGAAATTTGGGTGATTTCTCCAGCCAGGATTTACGTTAGAGCGTAAGGGATCATTGTTCGGCCTTGAAAAGGCCACATTCATCGGTTCAGAAAAGTGTTGGTGAGCTTGAAATACAGGACACTCCTCAAACACATGATTCATGGCCTGACAGTAAGTACAACCGGAGTTGGAAATTGGTTCAGGCTGACCTGATTGACTGGACTTGGTTCCTTAGTTTCTAAACTTTCAGTCTTCTCGCTAGGTTAGCTAACTTAGACTCGTTAGCTATGGATGATTCAATCAAATGGAGACCTCCTTTTGAAGAGATAGAGTTTGAATTTCTAGAGCTTTCACTAGTATTTCCCATTGGATGGTCTTTTCAGCTAAATCTCATATAAATCCCATCCTTCATGCTCATCCTTCTGCAAGAATCCCCCTTGGCACATGCTTTCTAAGAGGGTCTTGGTCGAGTAGTCTAAACCGTCATAAAGAATTTGGCATTGTCGCCTTTCTCTATTCCATGATGAGGACATTGGATAAGGAGGTCTTTGAAGCGTTCAAAGTACCTCCAAAATGGTTCGCTAGCTTCTTACTTGAACTGCATGATGTTTTTCCTAACGAGAGCGGTCTTGTGGATTGGATAAGAATTTCTTCAAGAAGACCTTGATGAAACCATCCCAAGATGTGATAGAGCGGCCGCTAAGCTGTATAGACATTTCTTAGTTAAGTCCTTAAGAGCAAATGGGACAAATCTCAACCTAATAGCATCATCTGCAAGGTGTGGGATTTATCATTAAGCATACTTCCTCAAATTCTCGTATGAAGAAGTAAGTATCTTTGGACTCTAAGCCATGGAACTTAGGGAGTGTATTGATGAACTGTGGCTAAGCTCAAAGTTGTGTTCACCAACCGATGGAAGTTGGATGCAGGATGGAAGTGATGTTCTAATGGGATAGACCTATCCTGCAAAGATATCGGTCGATCCATACCGAATCTGGTCTTGTTTCGACCTTGGGTGGTGATGTGTTTCTAGTTAACCTAGATGAATTAGGGTCTCTTGACCACACTTGCATACACAAACACAATCACAAACAAGTTCACCAATAGTCAAGAAGAGAAAACAACCAAGCCTAGTCTAAGGTAACCTTGACCTAGACAACTCCTAACATGGTTGATTATCCACTGGAGGTATAATGCAGACTTTGACCACAAGCTAATCAGTCAGGTCAGGGCAAGATTGGTGGGAGGTTATCCGTCAAAAACGTTCCTTAATTAAGTAACCACCAACCTTCGGGCTTTTGGCCCTTAATCCCCTTCCTAGACATTGATCTGGCAGGAGTCAAATTCCAACACCTTCCCCTTAGGATAATCTCCTAATGAGTTCGAGATATCCCTAAGGCCAACGTCTATCAGATTTTACTTAGGCTTAGGTTGTGCATGCTTGGAGATGGTTTTGTGGGCTAAGGAAGGATAATGACTTCCCCACCTTATCTTGAATTGGGTTTTGCCCTTAGAGTTAATTGTGCAAAGTGTGCAAGATATAGAAAAGTAGCATTCAAAAGCAAATATCACCCAAGAATATTTCCTAAACTATATGCTATGCATACGTACCTTGTCTCCAGCTCTCTTCAACAGTAATTGTAAAATAAACGTAATTATACAAATGCCTAGAATGCAAGTCTAAACGTTTTTAAGCAATTAACAATCACTCAAATTACTGTTTAATTAAAACAGGGATGGTGGATAGCAGATATAGCAAGAATATAACATACAAAAACTTAATTTTTTTGCGAGCAATATGTCCTGTAAAAAAAAAGTTTTAATAGTCCAATGAATTTTTTAACTTTTGCAACACAATTTCTTGAAATTCTGTTTCCTACTTTCGAGAGTAGGGGCACAAAATTTGCAAGTCTTCTCTTGCAAAGCTTGAATGCTAGATCTGAATCTTCAAGTCCCTAAAACAACACACCAAACTTGTTAAAAAGAAAATACACCGTTCCCTCCCCGGTAACGACGCCAAAAATTGATTGTAAAATCAAAGAGTAAGAAATTACCGTGTAGCTTGTGGCTAACGGGTCGTGTCCACGAGGAGGAATGCGATGAAAGCTTTTCGGTGATTTGTTTAGAAAGCTAAGAATGGTGCTAGTTTTTTAATTGAAAATTGAATGGAGAGAAGGGAAATGAAATAAAAGAGAAATTGTAACTTTGGAGAAAGCTTTGGAGAAGGTGAAAATAAACTTAAAAATTGTTTGGTTGTTTTAAATATAAGAAGGAGAAGATCTGGGCTCACTAATTTTATTTACTTCATTACTTATCTCAAGAAATATTTTAGTCCATCACTTTTATCACAGGCAAAAGAACTTAATTTCTTTCAGTGTTCAAGTAAAACAAATGAGATGATTTCTGATCAAATCGTGAGATCTTTCTTAACACAACATTAAAAATAGAATGTTAAACCATTAAGCGCGAGGAAGTAAGTATGGAATAAAAACGATTTACAAATAGTTGTGCCTTGAAAATTCAAGTTTTAAAAGAGAGCATCATCATGAGCTTTCAAGAATAAAAATTAACTTTAATCATTATGATTCAAGAAAGTTCTTCTATCAAATTTCAATCGAGAGAGAAGAGGTAGAAAACATCAATTAGTGAGCCCAGAAAACGATTTAGCTACTCATTATGAAATGGAAACAAACAAGAAATTGACAATTAAACACAAACATACCGAATTCAAGTTGAGTTGGAATGGCAAGTAGAAACTCCTTTGATTGTCACTTCAAAGACGAATTACACACTCAAATTCACTCTCTCTTTTCTAGTCTAAACTAAAAAAAAACAAAGAGGAGATACAACTTCTCCAAGCTATCTAACAATGTTCCAACCCTGAAAATGAACAATAAATTTAATCCTAGTCCTCGATCATTTTTGCTCTGTTGAAACTGGTATTTATAGGAAAAAATCAGAGGGGGAAAATCCTAGGAAGATTGGGGGAGCAAATGCTCCCCCAACAACCTTACCCAAGCCGCAGAAACTCGGCTAGGGCCGTGTTTCCGCGGCCGTGGTGTGGCCAGTTGGCCACACCCAATTGGGTGGCTCTCCTGGTTTGATGATTCTCCTGTATCTTCTTCTGGTTTTCTCGTTTCTGCTCCAGGATTTGGCGAAATAGCCTTTGATTGTTGGCTTCAACCGCTTGATTTGGGAGGATTCTTTTCAACTGGTTTTCAACCTCTCTGATATGCCAAATTTTGCCCTGATTCCTTGATTTCGAATTTATTCTGAATTAAATCAGAATTTGGTGGGCTTTTGGGCTTGTTTCTCTTCCTTTCTTTTAGCAATTGGGCCTACATTTAACAAAGAAGAAGAAGACTTATTAATAGGATTTATTAGCTAAAAAGTATGGTAAGGTGACAATGTATATGCAAAATATGTGACTGATCAACCCCCACTCCTGCTACGACATGCCCTCGTGGGCCCGTTCTTGATGCACCGTCGAAGAAGAGTTGCCATGTTGACACTTTAAAAAAGACAAGATTCTGACTGGCCTGAACAATGTCTAAACTTGTTAACATTTACAAAAGACAAGTGAAAGATAGGCTGATTGGTCCAAACAATGTCTAAACTTGTTGACATTTACAAAAAACAAGCGATAGACAAGCTGACGACTAGTCTGTACTTGTTGACATTTACAAAAGACAAGTGACAGATAAGCTGACGACCAGTTCTCACCCATCTCTGAGGGACAAGGAAGCAACTTGGACTCTACTGATCCAGTGAAGCAGACATTAAGCCCAGATTGTCTATAAACAGACCTCAGCAGGTCTAAGATGCTAACACTTAGCATCACATGAGCCCAAAGGGACAGCCTCGCCTGAGAGGCTAAGATCATCCAACTTCGCCTTGAAGCCATTCACAGCTCCGCCAGGGAGCTAACTTATAGCTTCGCCTGAAGTGCTCAGTTAACTCCGCAGAGAGAGTTAGCTTCGCTTGAAGCCACACGCAACCGCGCAGAAGGGTATGCGGTAGCTTCAACACAGACGATATCTAGCTCCGCTGAAGAGCTGTCTTCTGACTTCGCCATATGGTCCTTCCAGCTCTGCTGCGAGCTCGATGCGGGCCGCGCCTCTGCGGATCTGCTATGGTCAACCTTTACCAATTAAATCTCCAGATGAGATCAAATCTAATCGGATCAAGATCAAATCCAATCAGGATCAAATTGAGATTAAATTTGACAGTTGATTGCCATAATCTCTTGACTTTCCTAAAACGAGTAAGAGGATCAGAGGAGATCTTCCAACTATATGGAAAGAATCAAAACAGATCAAGAGGATCAACCGACCTGCTACTTCTAGCTTCGCAGAAGCTGATCCTAGCCTCGCAGCAAGGTTACTTTCCAGATTTAAACAGATTTGATTCAATCTGTTTCTATATTTTCAAGGGACAATTATACCCTTGCTCTCCCTATAAATAGCCCACCAGGGGGACAAGGAGAGAGGCGCGCACGAAGAGCTCCACACACGCAAGGACTTCTTCACGACTTCTCGAGAGGACGCACCGCGTGTACAACAGAGATCTATTCTCTTGAATTCAGAGACTTTTAGAGAGCTGCTTCTCTAATCAGGGTGCTGATACCCTAATACCTCCCTTCTTCTCAAGGAATCTCCGGAACCAGGCGAGAAAGAATTCCTAAATGAAGGCAGTTTTGAGAAGTAACAAGAGGGTTCTACCAACCTTCTGTTCTCTGATTCCCCGAACCAGGCGAGAAGGGAATCTCATCGCTCGCATCGTCAAAGGGACAAAGTGGTCGCGCGCTGACCAGACTCCTATCGGCACACTTCTCCAGAATCTCTGAGGAGATCTACTTGTAATCTTCTGTATTACTTGTAATTTAGCTCCTCAACTTCTCTTTTTGTAAGTTTTCTCCTTTGCAAATCAATGGAAAACAAGATGGCGACTCCGCTGGGGATTGAATTCTCCACTGCTGAGAATCAAGTGTCGCAATGCGACGAGCAGACCTTCGGGTCTATCTCTGAATTTGGGAAAGCCGGTGCAGCCAGAGCCTCTCTGGCTAAATCTTCAATACAAGTCTCTGCGGAGACAGATAAGGCTCCCTGCGAGCCTACTGCGGTTCTCCGTCGCAACAAGAAAGCACGCCCGCAGTCCAAGTCCACCACTTTCGAAAACCTGGTCGTTCACTTCGACCAAGAAAATTTTGAAGAAGTCCTCTCTGGGGGTGGTCTAATGCTTCATGCACGGAAACATAGAAAGGTCTCCACGACCAAGGTTTCAGAACAGAAACCAGGAGCAGAATTCCGCCAACACCCCTCAACCTCGCATGTGGCTAGTCAGGTTCCTTGCGAACCTAAGTCTCCCTTGTCAAAGCAGATGTGGAGGTCAAAACAGAAGGCCCTGGGCAAAGCCTCAGGCGTAGCTATGCCAGAAGTGCGTCTCTCGCGCGAAGAAAAAGGCAAAATACCTACCTGCTCCAACAATGCTGCTAGCCGCAAAGATACAAGGGCGACAGTACCTTCGCCCAATTCAAGATCAGTAGCGCCTCGCACCAGCCTCATTCTCACGAGCGAAGCTACTGTACCACAGCGTACGCGCGACGTCCATAGCCGCGAAGCCCAAGTCAATGCATAACAGCGTGCTTCGTTCGCTCTTCGCAGCGGAGTTAAGGGATTGTCCCTAAGTGCTGATAGCGTTGCTTATGCAGCTTCAGCGCCCAAGGGCGTTTCCAAAGCTTTTAGCCGCGAGGTTAGAACTGAAGCACTATCTAAGGCCAATCGCCTTCGCAGCAGCACAGCGGACAAAGCATCACAACGTGCTCCGCCCTCCGGTTCGTCAAGCGCTAAGCTCATGCCTTGTTGCAGAGCTAAGGGATTGTCCCTAAGTGCTGATAGCATTGCTTATGCAGCTTCAGCGCCCAAGGGCGTTTCCAAGGTTCTTAGCCGCGAAACTAGAATTGAAGCACTACTCTGTGCTAATCCCCTCTGCGGTGATAAAATGAGTAGGACATCGTCCTATCCGCGATCCAAAAGAGCTTCTGCGCTGGATCGTTTATGTAAATCACCTAGAGGGGGGTGAATAGGTGATGAGCTAATCTAATGGTCAATAATGCGTAATTAAAAACTTATTAAACTAAACACCACGTATAACACAAGAGTGTAGCCGGATTCCCCGTGAAGGGCTCTGGACTAACTCCTCAAGATTCCTCTAAATAAGAGTTGAGGTGCCGCATTGGCTCTCTTGGTTAAATGCAAGTGTTAGCAAAAAAACCCCAAGCATATAACAATATGAGCTCACAATGTATATCAAGCATATAAGATGAAAGCAATAAAAGCATGCAAGATATAAACAAGAGTAAGAGATAGAGAGTGAGCAATCGCAACACGGGAGATTTGTTTCGAGATTCGAGCACACTTGCTCTACGTCCCCGCCTTCAACACTATGAAGGATTTTCACTATAATCGATCCCACCGGATCACTCGGTGCCGCAACACCTACAAGGCGAGTTCACACTTGAACTCCTTTGACTCTCTAGTCCCGTACACACCGCAAGCCCACTAGCTCGCCGAGGCCGCACCTCAAACACGGAGTTCACACACGAACTCGAAACACCGCGAACACACTTGTCCGCCTCCTCAAAGCAAAGATGGAACTTTGGTGATCACAACACTTTGATCACCTAAAATCCTCGCACAACAAATATCCCTAAAGGTAGATATAGCAATGGATAGCTCAAGTGTTGTGTGAGAAAACAAGGATTGAGATGGTGGAGGAAAACTCAAGAAAATCACTTTTAAAACACTCTTGAAAAACTCTCATTTGATTGGAAATATTTGGCTCTAATATAAGTGGAGAAAACCTCTTGAAAGAGTAAGAAAAACTGGTTTAAAACTCTCCAAAAATCTTAACTCAAACAGCCCCCAAAAGCCCCAATTTATAGGGTTAGAAAAACTAGCCGTTAGGAGCCAGATTGGCCTGTTGGTCGACCGCCCGGTCGACCGGCCAACGGTCAGATTTCTGACCGTTGAGCCAGCGGTCGACCGGTCGGTCGACCGTGGCCAGGATACAGAGAACAGACTCTCTGTCCGATCGACCGCCCGGTCGACCAGGGCCTTTCCAGAGAGCAGAGCTCTCTGGACGGTCGACCGTCTCGATCGACCGGCCCTCCAGCCAGACTGGCGTGCACGTTTGTGCACGTCGGTCGACCGAGTCGGTCGACCGACTCCTAGCCCGGTCGACCGGCAGATGCCAGGACAGGAATTTCTGGGATCAAAAACTTGGTCATTTTGGCTTAAATAAAATCCCATAAAATCATAAAAAATCTACAAAAATAGTTTTAACATTATACTTTGATAATCAAACATACTTGAACAAAATCAAGACATGTTACAAACAATTTGAACTATTTTTGTAACTTGAAAATTTTGGCTAAAAACGAAAACTGTATTTTTTCAAAATTGGTTTTTCCAAAACTTCTCCAAATACAAAAACAAGATAATTTAAACACTTTGAAAGCATAGAGTCTATGGATATGATCCACTACACAAACATGGTGAAATATCTATATTTTTGACATTAAGCTCTAAATTTGGTTTTGGTTAAAACATATATACTTGAATTCTAAAAACCAAACCGGTATTTTTCAAAAAGAAAACTCTTTTATATTTTCCAAAATAAAAATTCTTTTATGAAAAACTTATCTAAATCAAGAGAGTGTGTGTGTGTGTAAGATATACTTGAGCAATCCACCAACTATTCTATCCTTTACATTTTATCTAAAAATAAAATCTTATAAAAACAAACCTAGACACAAGTCTTGATCTTGAAGGTTTTCACTTGAAGTCTTCACATCTTCTTGACTTGGTCCAAACATGATCCATAGAGCTAGACTCCTCTTGAGTACTTGATGTGGTCTTGATGCACAAGCTCTTGAATCAAACCGTGCTAGCTCCAAAACTTGACTTTAAATCCTTTATTGAAGCTACACACCTACTAAGATCTTGATCACAAATCTAAAACTAAATAAACACAGATCATTAGTACTATAACTACATGAGTTGATCATCATCAAAACTAGAGTGATAGGCCTTTGGGCCAACAATCTCCACTTTTTGATGATGACAAAACTCATGAAGTTATATATGCAAGGATTAAAGTAAAGCTTCAAGGAAGCTCCCCCTTAACTCATGCATAACAATAAATAGTAAATATGCAATGAAAGCACATAAATATGTATGCAAATATAAGGAGATAAACATGCCAATCAAGCATAAAACTCATCAAATTCTTTTTCTCCTATTTGCAATACAAAAAATATGCATAAATATAAATCCTTCTCCCCCTTTATGAATAAAGAAAGGAAAACATGCATATATACCAAATACTTCTCAAATACTTCTCCCCCTTTTTGTCCATCATCAACAAAGGGGTTAAAGTAAAAACAAAACAACGTTCTCCCTCTTAGTGTCAAAAACAAAATCAACAAAGAGGTGAAATCAAATCAACTAATAAAGAGATATATGCGATATAAATTCATGAAGAGAAAGACGCTAAGTTAACTTCCCTACACGTATACGTTACATGAAAGTGGGATGACAAGCCCTAATTCACATAACGCATAATATGTAATGCATAAGAGGAGATATGAAGCTCCCCCTACACACGTGTACCGCATAAAGAAGAGTTGTCAAGCTCCTCAATATAAGATACACTCAACATGAATCTATATGTAGAAGAGATGTTAAGCTCCCCTTGCATATAGGCAATACAAATCAAAACATTTTTAATATTTCTTATTAAAAACAAATTTTGAGTTTTTCTCAATAGAACAAATTTTGAGAATTCTTAGAAAATCAAATTTAAGATATCATATAAACAAAATTTTTAAGATACCAATTGTAGTCAAATTTTAAGATACCAATTGTAAATAAACATTACAAATTTTAATCAAAAATAGAATCATATTGATATCAATTGAAAATTATTGTAAATTATTTTGATACCAATTGCAATCAATAGATACCAATTGAAGATTATTGCACATATAAATTATATATATGTATGAAAATGAAAATACCAATAAAACTTGATATTATGGAAATTATGAAGCATATATATATAGAAAACAAAACATGAGTATATACAAAATGAAAATACCAATTGAGATCAAGTATATAACTCATAACCTTCCACCCATTATTTGCTCAAGATAAAAGATTTTTCAATTAAGCTTACAAGGCATACTCCCCATCCATCCTCCCATCAGAGATGTTGGTCGGGGTTTTCAAAATTAGAGTTTGAAAAATATTTTTAGTAATGAAAACACTACCAAATGAAGAATACTTAACTAGTTAAAATAATTTTTAAAAAACTAGTTAAAGATCCTTCAAAACATGAAATCAAATCATATGTTTTTCATGAATCATACCAAATACACAAGAGTTAACACTCGAAATCTATAAGACTCAAAAATAATCATGAAACAATGTCATGAATAAACAAATAAAGTGTGAGTGTTCAAAAATCATGTAAATAGCATTTTCATGAAAATAATCAATAATGCTCAAAACAAACATGAATTTTATCAAACAAATCATGAAAGTTTATTTTTCATATAAAGATGAAAATCATAAAAATTTATTTTTCATCTTAAAAATAAGCTTCTAGGTATATTGTATGTTTTTATCCAATCATAACAATATGCATACATATCCTAAACATAAAAAGAGTCCATAATGTAAATTGCATGAAGGCAAATGACTCATGGGGTATACATGTATATTTATTAGAATTGAATACTAAATACATATACATGAAGCAAAACATGAAAATAGGCAAAACAAGTGTAAATGAGAGAATCATCAAAACTAGGCTATACATGTGCATATAGTGAGTACAAATGAACAATGAAGTGCAAACATATATGAATTAATTTGTTGCTCACTACTTGTACAAGTATACATCCAAGTTTTGATAAAAACTACATTTAAACTAGTATTTACCACATGAAGCACAAAAACAAATAGAACATGAACATGCTAAAAATATCATATATGAACAAGCATGTAAATAAACTAAGAGTTTAGAGATAGTTACCAAACCAAAGAACAATACTCTAAATCTCCAAAACATGGTGGTTGTTCTACCGAACCTCCTTGATAGCGGTGCATCAAATATGTGTCCATCAAGTCCATGTATCCGCCACCAAGGCACCATCCCTCTCACGTTTTGTGAGAGCCCACACCTACATCAAATACAAAAGGTGGGGACTTTGGTACCCATTTTCTTTTGGGTCCTTGAGGGTTAGTTTTGTAAGGAACCCAAACATTTTTCCTATTAGCAAAATTAATATGATGTAACTTATCAAAACAAAATTTTGCTAAATGACCTTTGCGGCCACAATGTGTACAAGTGTACACTCTATTATGCACATGTGTATGAGGGTGATCGTGGCGTGCAAAATATGCATATGCATGATGAGGGTGATGTGCATGAATATGTGGAGTTTGTTTCTTTAAAAACAAGGACTCCAATCTAGAATGATTAAAAGCACATTTGCTCAATATTGAGCTCAAACAATTTATTTTATTTTTCAAAAATTTCATCTCATTAGGGTTAATGGTGGCATGTAAGGCATGATGAGAATGAGAATCATTTTTCTTATTCTTTTTAGAAACATTAACTTTTTTTTTTCAACAATTTTTCTTTTTAAAGAAGTGTTTTCATGCAAAGCAACTTCCTTTTGTTTTTCCACCAAAACAATTTTATTTTTCAAAGTAGTGTTTCCTTTACAAAGATCACATAATTTAGAAAGCAAGGAAACATTTTCATTTTTCAAATTCTCATTTTCTTTTTCAATACATGAAACTTTATTTTTAAAAGAATCATTTTCATTTAACATGCAATCAAATTTCTTTTTCAAATTTTTATTATCCTTTTTAAGCAATTCATATTTTTCTAAGAGTTGTTGACAAAAAGATTCAAGTTCATCATATGACATATCAATATTCTCTTCTACCTCGGATTCGGTAGTTACCTCAAGGGGTTATCCCCTTGGACCATGTAGCACACGTTGGAAGCATCACTTTCAACATCTGAGTCGCTCCCCGCATAATATTGTTCCTTTTCGCCAAGGGAGATCAAAGAGTTCCAAACTACAAAAGCCGAATCAAGATTAGTAACCCTAGATAAATAATCATCATTTAGGGTAGATCTTAAAGCATGTAGGGCTTTTGCATTAGCCTCAATATTTTTGCCATTTAAACAATAAGAATCTCTAGTAGTGACAAAATAAACAAGAATGCCTAGGCCTTTGAGGTACAAAGACATCTTAACCTTCCAAGTTTGGATGTTAAGAATGTCAAAGGTGGGAGGTGTCATAAAGTTCATGGTGTGTGTACAAATATTGTGATTAGCCTAATATGAGGATCTTTAACTCTAGGTTGTAAGACCCAAATCAAGAGCACTTGGCTCTGATACCAATTGTAAATCACCTAGGGGGTGAATAGGTGATGAGCTAATCTAATGGTCAATAATGCGGAATTAAAAACTTATTAAACTAAACACCACGTATAACACAAGACTGTAGCCGGATTCCCCGTGAAGGGCTCTGGACTAACTCCTCAAGATTCCTCTAAATAAGAGTTGAGGTGCCGCGTTGGCTCTCTTGGTTAAATACAAGTGTTAGCAAACAAACCCCAAGAATATAACAATATGAGCTCACAATGTATATCAAGTATATAAGATGAAAGCAATAAAAGCATGCAAGATATAAACAAGAGTAAGAGATAGAGAGTGAGCAATCACAAACACGGGAGATTTGTTTCGAGGTTCGAGCACAATTGCTCTACGTCCCCGCCTTCAACACTATGAAGGATTTCCACTATAATCGATCCCACCGGATCACTCGGTGTCACAACACCTACAAGGCGAGTTCACACTTGAACTCCTTGGACTCTCTAGTCCCGTACACACCGCAAGCCCACTAGCTCGCCGAGGCCGCACCTCAAACACGGAGTTCACACACGAACTTGAAACACCGCAAACACACTTGTCCGCCTCCTCAAAGCAAAGATGGAACTTTGGTGATCACAACACTTTGATCACCTAAAATCCTCTCACAATAAATATCCCTAAAGGTAGATATAGCAATGGATAGCTCAAGTGTTGTGTGAGAAAACAAAGATTGATATGGTGGAGGAAAACTCAAGAAAATCACTTTTAAAACACTCTTGATAAACTCCCCTTTTGATTGAAAATATTTGGCTCTAATATAAGTGGAGAAAACCTCTTGAAAGAGTAAGAAAAACTGGTTTAAAAACTTTCCAAAAATCTTAACTCAAACAACCCCCAAAAGCCCCAATTTATAGGGCTAGAAAAACTAGCCGTTGTCGGTCGACCGCCCGGTCGACCGGCCAACGGTCAGATTTCTGACCGTTGAGCCAGCGGTCGACCGGCCGGTCGACCGTGGCCTGGATATAGAGAGCAGACTCTCTGTCTGGTCGACCGCCCGATCGACCGGGGCCTTTCCAGAGAGCAGAGCTCTCTGGACGGTCGACCGTCCCGATCGACCAGCCCTCCAGCTAGACTGGCGTGCACGTTTGTGCACGTCGGTCGACCGAGTCGGTCGACCGACTCCTAGCCCGGTCGACCGGCAGAAGCCAAGACAGGAATTTCTGGGATCAAAAACTTGGTCATTTTGGCTTAAATAAAATCCCATAAAATCATAAAAAATCTACAAAAATAGTTTTAACATTATACTTTGATAATCAAACATGCTTGAACAAAATCAAGACATGTTACAAATAATTTGAACTATTTTTGTAACTTGAAAATTTGGCTAAAAACGAAAACTGTATTTTTCCAAAATTGTTTTTCCAAAACTTCTCCAAATACAAAAACAAGATATTTTAAACACTTTGAAAGCATAGAGTGTATGGATATGATCCACTACACAAACATGGTGAAATATCTATGTTTTTGACATTAAGCTCTAAAGTTGGTTTTGGTTAAAACATATATACTTGAATTCCAAAAACCAAACCGGTATTTTTCAAAAAGAAAACTCTTTTGTATTTTTCCAAAATAAAAATTCTTTTATGAAAAACTTATCTAAATCAAGAGTGTGTGTGTGTAAGATATACTTGAGTAATCCACCAACTATTCTATCCTTTACATTTTATCTAAAAACAAAATCTTATAAAAACAAACCTAGACACAAGTCTTGATCTTGAAGGTCTTCACTTGAAGTCTTCACATCTTCTTGACTTGGTCCAAACACGATCCATAGAGCTAGACTCCTCTTGAGTACTTGATGTGGTCTTGATGCACAAGCTCTTGAATCAAACCGTGCTAGCTCCAAAACTTGACTTTAAATCCTTTGTTGAAGCTACACACCTACTAAGATCTTGATCACAAATCTGAAACTAAGTAAACACAAGATCATTAGTACTATAACTACATGAGTTGATTATCATCAAAACTAGAGTGATAGGCCTTTGGGCCAACAGTTTAAGCCCAACTGGGTCTGACTTGCGGGAATTCTTGACGAACAAACGGAAGTCGGAATCTTTTCGAACTACTCCCCCCTGTTGTCAACAAGTGGGATGTCAGCTGGTGACACTCCACTCGGTCTATTGCCGGCTGGGACCAATCCCGGCCACTTCTCCAGGCCGACGATCAGTTTTTGATCAGCTGTCGGTACAAACCCCGGTGAAACATCATAAAAGGAGCGTCTCGCGAGATCTACCCTCTGCATCCGTCAAGATGACCGAAAGAGGACGAGAACTGCGCAGGGAAAAACAAGCATCTGACGACACTCCCTACAGCTCCCCAGATCCAGATTACGGCCCAGGCTTAGGTGAAGTCTTGGTGCATGAAGAGGGTGTCTTTTGAAATACCAGATCTAGGGTTGCGATACCCTACAGTTATGAACAGCCATCTTCCTCAACGACAGTAGCCTCGCCGGAATCAAAGAGAGGATCAATCCAGTGGTCTGATGAAGAAGATGAAGATAGTGGGTATGCCTCTTCGGCGACCATCAGCTCAGTGCGAACAGACATAGCATCAGTAAATACGGCTGACAATGGTAACGAAGACCTTCGTCGACGTTTGGAAGCTCAGGAGCAAACTTCCAAAGCCCAGCAAGAAGCTTTGGACAACATTCAACAGATGCTCGCTCAACTCCTCAATAACCGGAATAATAATGATACCGGAAACAATCACGATGAGGAAGAACATCTTAGTAATGAACAGCCAAGGACGGAGAAGTCGAAGGAGGGTTCTTCTTTGGACGCTGAAGTCCTTAAGGGCATCCAAGCTCAAATCGCATCCCTAGCTCAGAGGGATGAGTTAAAAAAAGTAGGGACAGTCCATCCTTACCCGTTGGAATGGGATTCAGTGCCTTACCCACCGAAGTTCAAACCACCAACATTGCATACCTATGATGGAAAGAGCTCGCCAAACCAGCACATCTACTATTTTCGGTCTCAGACCGGTAATGTTATAGACAACGATGCTATCATGGCTAGGCTGTTCATTGGCACCTTAAAGGGGGTAGCTTTTGATTGATTCTGAAGTCTCCCTCCGGGCTCTGTCAATTCTTAGATCGACCTGGAAACCTGATTCCTTTCTCGTTTCTATGAGGACGATACCGAGGTAACCATGGACAAGCTCCTCTCCACCGTGCAGAAGAAGGACGAATCTGTCCGTGACTATATTGAGCGATTTAGAAACTTGTCTTTGATGTGCCCAACAGGGATGCCATTACCCATGCTCTTACAAACGTGCAGGCACAACTTCTTGAATCAAGTAGAGGTTCGCATGGGGGCTGTCAAAGCCCATACCTGGAAAGAATCGGTCGAACAAGCCGAGATAGCCGAAAAGTCAGCTAAAAAGTTCGAACCATCCACCCCAAAGGAAAATGGGGTATGAACAATAAAGGACGAAGCGACATGGCGCGTCTTCTCAAGCCAAAGGGAAGGAGACTATGTCAGTAGAATTGTCAGAGGATATGCAACCGAAGGCCAAGAAGAGCGGCTTCAATAATCAGGAGTCTAAGTTCCCTTTGAAACAGTACTCATTCAGAGACGATCAGGTGGTCACAATATTCCATTTACTCCACAAAGGGAATAAAATGAAGCTACCAGAGGCCCGACGTCCCAATGAGATAGGACGCACGAACGATCCCAAATACTGTCTCTACCACAGGATGATTCACCATCCCACCGACAAATGCTTTCTCCTCAAGAATAGAATTCAAACTTTGATCGACGCCGGAGTCCTGACACTAAAGTTAGAACAAAAGAAAGTTACTGCAAACATGGTGACCCTCGAGTTCAGCAAAACCCCAAAGGTCACAGTTCCTGACGGGACCTATCCAATCCCTGTGCCACGGTTGGAAGTCAAACATCCTGCGGCTAAACTCAGGATAATAGAGGTCTTGTTCCCTTGACATTGGAGACAGGGGAAGTCATGTGGATACACCCAGACCTTGTCTAAGACGTACAGTGGGATTCAAAGAAGTCCAAGTCGAACTGCAAATCTTGCAATGTCATCTCCATCCTGCCAGGCGATGATAATCTTACATCAGCTTCTCTCAGCGATTCTGAAGGGGAAAAGCACGCTTGCACGACACAGGCTGATGTACCTTAGCCGACAGATGTTCTTCGATGGAGTATTGCGAATAGGTCCTAACGGCAGGATCATCACCGGCGTGGGGGTTGTGTTTATCTCTCCACAAAATCACGTCCTTCCTAGAGCATTCTCTCTGACGGAATCATGTTCCAACAATATAGCAGAATATAATGCTCTACTTATTGGCCTTCAGCTCGCCCACAGAATGAGGGTACGCTACCTTGAAGCTTACGGTGATTCAAAACTGATTATCAATCAGGTTAAAGGCGAATATGAGGTCCGCCACGAAGACTTGGTGCCTTATTACCATACAGCCATCGAATTGGCTAATCTGTTTGATGGTTTCTACATTGGGCACGTGTCTCGATCTCAGAATACTAAGGCGGATGCTCTTACTGTATTAGCAACAATATTAGCCTTGCCAGTCGACACCGAGTATCATCTAATGTGGCAACTCGACACCTTATATGCTCTAAGCATATGTTAAGAACCCGGAAGCCTATAATGTCTCGATGGATCTTGAGCTGAGAGATTGGCGATTTTCTCTCATCGACTATGCCTTACATGGTCTGCTGCCAGACGATCCTAAAGAAGCTACATCTATCAGACGAAGGTCTCTCCGTTTCTACACGATCCAACCCTGAAGACACTTTACCGTCGTTCATATGACGGTGTCCTCCTCCGTTGCCGTTCCAATTCAGAGGTACAAGAAGTGCTTAAAGAAGCACACGACGGCATTTGCGGAGCTCATCAGCCAGGTCTAAAGCTTAAAGACAGGTTGCATAGGCTTGGATATTATTGGCCAACCATGATAACCGAGGCCATCCAATATGCACGAAGGTGCAAAGCATGCCAAATTCATGCGGACTTCATACATCAGCCTCCAGAGTTGCTCCACCCAACTATTGCTTCATGGCCATTTGAAGCATGGGGAATCGATGTCGTAGGGCCAATCAGTCCCTCTTCGACAAGAGGTCACCAGTTTATCCTGACAATAACCGATTACTTTTCAAAGTGGGCCGAAGCTATACCACTGGTTGAAGTCAAAACCTCTAATGTGGTTAATTTCATCAAACACCATGTCATCCATCGATTTGGTATCCCTAGGCGGATCATCCATGATAATGGTCCCCAATTCATAAGTTAGGTATTCTATCAGTTCTGCGATAAATACCGAATTCAGAATGTGGCTTCAACTGCCTATAATCCCGTCGCTAATGGCTTGGCGGAAGCATTCAACAAAACAATCATCAAGTTACTCAAGAAGTTCGTCTCCTCGAATAAGCGAGATTGAGACGAAAAGCTTGGCGAATGTCTTTGGGCCTACCGAACCACGGTTCGGACCCCTACAGGCAATACGCCTTTTTCCCTGGTGTACGGGTGTGAAGCAGTCATACCATTGGAAATCCAGATGCCGTCATTGCGAGTCGCTTTAATGACTAAGATCACATCAGAGGACAATGATCGGTTGCGTCTTCAAGAGCTCGAAGCCCTAGATGAGAAGCGGCTACAAGCTCAGTAACACATCGAGTTGTATCAAGCTCGAATCTCAAAAGCCTTCAATAAGAAGGTCAAACAAAGAGTCTTCCAGAAAGGAGATTTAGTTTTAACCGTCAGACGACCGATGATTATGACGCATAATACCAAAGGCAAGTTTCAGCCTAAATGAGAAGGACCGTTTGTAATAGAAACAGTATATTCAAACGGAGCATACCGCCTTATGACTTCAGACGGCGATTTACTCATGGTGCCGATCAATGGTAAGTTCTTAAAGAAGTATTATCCCTGATTAAGGACCCTTCTCATGATCAAGTTAACACTACACCTCTGATCAAGACCTTCATATCCAAGGTACACGCAAAGAGAGCCTCTCTCTTTCTCCAAACGAGATCATACAACCATAAACCAGTAGGGACCTGTCATACACTGGTTGTCCCAAAGGAAAATCAAGGTTATACATACGCTAACCAAATGATCCAAGACCTTTAACGGTTAAGGATAGAGGAAAATGTTGGCCTTTAAGCCCAACATAAGTCCTCGACAACTCATCATGCTGAGGGGAATAGCATGGCTAGCCCAACTTAAACGGTAGTTTGTAAAGGCATATCAAACCCGTTGACAGCTGGGGATTTGCTAAAAATCCTAAGGGACCTGTTCCCATTTGATTCCCTCTCCAAAATCACTTACCAATTATCACCCATAGAATGGTAATGCCACATATACAAATCTCTCTGTCCATTTCGCTGTTACGTTAACAATAAACCTATGACAGTGATTTCCTCGTTTCTCCTTGTGAAAACGAGACCTTTTCCCAAATTCCATCAAAACTTTGAGCGTGGTGGCTTCTCAACCGGTTATGTCATTGTGATCTCTGAACCGGCAGATAGCCAAGTCTCAATTTCGAGCTTGTTGACATTTACAAAAGACAAGTCTCAATTTCGAGCCTGTTGACATTTATAAAAGACAGGTCTTACCTTTTAGTCCGCCAAGGACTAACTTTGAGCTTGGTGGCTTCTCAACAAGTTATGTCATTGCGACCTCTGAACCGACAGATAGCCAAGTCTCAATTTCGAGCTTGTTGACATTTACAAAAGACAGGTCTCAATTTCGAGCCTGTTGACATTTACAAAAGATAGGTCTCACCTTTTAGTCCGTCAAGAACTAACTTTGAGCTTGGTGGCTTCTCAACCTGTTATGTCATTGCGACCTCTGAACCGGCAGATAGCCAAGTCTCAATTTTGAGCCTGTTGACATTTACAAAAGACAGGTCTCACCTTTTAGTCCGTCAAGGACTAACTTTGAGCTTGGTGGCTTCTCAACCGGTTATGTCATTGCGACCTCTGAATTGGCAGATAGCCAAGTCTCAGTTTCGAGCCTGTTGACATTTACAAAAGATAGGTCTCACCTTTTAGTCCGTCAAGGACTAACTTTGAGCTTGGTGGCTTCTCAACCGGTTATGTCATTGCGACCTCTGAACCGGCAGATAGCCAAGTATCACCTTTCAGTCCGGTAAGGACTATTTTGAGCTTGGTGGCTTCTCAATCGGTTATGTCATTGCGACCTCTGAACCAGCAGATGGCCAAGTCTCATTATTCAGTATAGTAAGGACTCTCCTTTCAAATAGTTGCAATACAACTTGAAAGCGACAATTCAAAAAATAAAACAAATTGGAGACACGACAGGGGAGTCAAAACAAAATTATTTTTATTGATTCCGAAAAGAAGGGATACATGAAGGCACATATATTACAAGCTATGAGCAAGCATCGTAAGATCTGATCCATTCTTCAAGAAAGGCCAGCCTTGTCTTCCTATCATCAGCAGCCCGGACAAGCGCCTGCGATCTCAGCTCAGTCTCATTAAAGCTCGCCGTCAGGGCTAAGCGAGCTTCAACTTCAACCAAGGTTGCCCTCTGAGCTAACTCCCGCCGCGAGAGTTCGTCACTCTGAGCCTCAAGTTGCTCAAGCCGCACAGTCTCTTCAAGACGCACTGGTTCAGCCTTGGATAAGAGAAGATTTGCCTTCCTGATCATCTCCTTGGCCTTTTCAATTTTATCTTCAGCGTCAAGAAGAGCACTGTTAGAAGCATCTATGGCGTCCCCGAGCTCTACCTTCCTTATTTCCAAGGACTTCAAGTCAGAAGAAATGGCCTTAGCAGCTTCCTGAGCGGCAAGATGGGCTTCATGCATCTGAGTGACAAGGTGCGTAAGCTGCTCATTCACCGAAGACTCCAGGTCCGAATGGCTAAGACGGCGCCACTCTTCTACATCCCTCTCAAGTTGGTCTACCAGAAGTTCCAATGCAGCGGCCTGGTTATCCCCTCCAAAGTCTCATATACTCTCAATACTTCGGGAGAGGACCACCTTTAGAGTAGAAAATGACATAGTCGAGCCTTTCAAAACCAAATCGATGGATCGCTTCAAGCCCTTATAAAAGCTATCGACTATCTCAGCTACAAATTCATTTTCAGCCTCAGACACTCCTGGCAGACGGGCAGCCTCTGAAGATTCCACCGGCTTTATTGACATTACCGTGGAAGAAATAATAGAAGCACTGGCTGCAGCAACATGAGAGGTCGTCGGTGATCTCGGCGGAGTCCTCGTTGAAACCAGTACACTAGCCACAACCGAGGTCGGACTAGTGACCATTTCCTGGACAGCGGGCTCAACCACTAGCGTTGGGGAAGTAGGACTGGTAATCACCCTCAGCTCCGCAACCGGCAAAATAGATGGCGCTGGCGAAACTAATGGCACTTCACTCGTTGATATAGTTGGAAGTAAAGTTGCCTCCGTGACTACCATCCCCTCAATCTCTGTTCCTCTGGCTGGTTCAGGCTGATACGAGGGCAGGTCACCATACAAAGCATCCAACTCAGCAGCATCCGCCGCGGTCGAAGTGCTTATTTCACCCCTGGATCCCTCAAAAAGACGGGTGGGCTCTCTTGAAGTCGACGCACCCAGAGGCGGAACACCTGCAACAAGGCTTTGTTTAGGCAGGGCATAACAAATAGCAAGAGTCATAAGGTCAAAACTATACCAAAAGATAATGTCGCCTCAATCGTCTTGGCGACTATGTCAGTCTCTACGGGCTCCATCGGAAAATCTTTGGCAGAGTCAACACGAATGGCCGGCCCGCCTTTGCTTGCCGAACCCTCCGTGGTCCACCCAAAGGAGCTAGAAGCTTCGGAACTTCCTTTCGAAGTCCCGACGCCCGAAGGACCGACATCAGCCGCGTCATCTCTGGATTCTTCCAAGACGACGAAATAGCCAGCCTCATCGCTCTCCTTATAAGTAAACAAGGGATCATAATGCTCCCCTTGTTCTCCGACAGCTTCAGCTCTCGGGCTTCTTACCGCCTCAGTTCCTGCATCACAAAGCAAATAATGAGCTGTCTGGAACACATAAAAAGTATATTACAAGGACGAAGCTGATCTTACCCAGGTCCGGAGCGACTTCACCAGTAGTCGGTTCGGGAACCGACGATTCAACTACTAACGGGGCAAGAGAAGGAAGCACTGCAGATGGTTCGCCCTCTACAACAACTGTAGGAGCTTGGCGACGGGGTTTCTTCACCACCTGCTTCCTACGAGATCCACCTCCCGCTTTCGCTTGAGGGGGACGTCAGGATCTTCTTCCTCCACTTCTTCAACATCGACCTGTTCTACGGGGGCCGTCCCCACCACGCCAGAAGCAGCTGCTGGAGCCTCAGCACCTGTGTCCGCTTCGAAGCGAGGACTTCCTGCATCCGACGCTTCACTATCATTAACAACAATGAATTCCCCAAGGCCTGGGACGCGAACCCTTTTACCCTCACCTTTCTCAGTGACCTTCCGCTTCAGCCGCTGAGAAATCAACTTCACACCAGAAGAGTTGATAGAGAATCCAGTGGGTTTAGAGTTTGAGGTTGCATACCACTGGCAGAATCCCAGGGTCATTAAAAGGTTCGGAGTTCTTAGCGGCATGCACAGCCGTGCCTCGGTACAGCCTACAATGAAGAACCGCCAGGCACGGGCTCCATCGATGAGGCTCCCCATGAAAGCCAGATTAAGGTTTGGGTTGCCCACGTACAGTTGGTCATATCCAAACTGACGGGCAAACCGACTTGGAACATAGGGCTCCAAGTAGCAGGTGTCCCCGCTTCTGTACAATAAATGTGAGGGCCGAATGCTGACCAGTCACTCAAAAATTTCCCGGCTCAATGATGTCTGCCCTTCCCCCGCGTCTTTGAACTCCTCTCCATAGCCCGCATCCCGAATATAGGGAAAGCAGCGGAAAAGGCTATAGACGTCATAGCGATTCAGCAACTTACGGACCGCAGCCACGTAAGTCCTCAGCCATGAACATCCTTCGAATCGGCGGAGAAGCGCCATTCGAACACCTTCTGGGGGGTCCTCTCCGGCTTCAATCAAGGAGGGACAGTGAAGGGCAAATCACACCATCAAATATGTATATGGCAGACCTATTCTGGGGTTCGGTCCGTCGCTGGGCAAAATAGTCCCTTTTCCCTGCTTCATCGTTGGTGGCCTATAGAAAGCCTCCGTCAATGCGCGAAGGCCTCTCTGAATACTGCACACCATGGCCGGCAGAAGTCTCAGAGAACGACCATAGACTAGACGAACGGCAGGCAACAAGACAGTCGGATGAATGACATCGCCCGATGAAGATGGCACCACGCATCTCTTCAACCAGACCATCAAGAAACCAGCCAGAAGTGCCTTCCGGGACGTCGGCCGACGAGCCTAATGGTGGAAACTCCGAAGAATATCACCTTTTTCATAGGGGCCGTCATCTTCTTCAAGAATCAGATCCCCCTGAGAATGCTTTTGCATCCGGCTAAAGATGTCTTCATCAGCAACTCCACAATGAGCCGCCTCAGGAGTATTTTTCATATCGGGGAACAAATAATCTCCCCAGTTCTTCAAGCTGCATGAAGCTCCCTTACTGCCTCCATGCATACTAGAGAAAATGTACAAATGGCGCATCAACTCCCGGTAGGTCTCAAACAAGGCAGGCTCCTGCTTCTCCAGAAGATCCAATTCCACCTGGCACGGGAAGTATTCTTCATATGGGAAAGATCCCAAGGGCAGAGCAGAGACTTCCCACATCTCATGAAGAGCCATACCCAATTCGCCAACAGGGGTGAAGAAGGTCCCTGTAGCCGGGCAGTATAACTCAAAGATGGCGTAGAAGTTCGCTACGCTCATCTGAATGCCATAGCAGGTCGCCCTGATGGCCTCATAGCCTCTCCAGATCCTCCTCAAAATGAGTAAGGACATACAAGGTCAAGTCCTTCCACCATGCCTTCGGAGGGCAAATCCACCCTGGAGTTCTGAAATCAGTGGCGGGATAGTTGCCACGAACCTTGAAGAATTGATTCCCAAAGGTCTACGCCACCACAGGATTTTCTCCCACTGGGATGTCTCGCGATACATTCCCAGGGTGTAGACCCATTATGCAACGAGGAGGTCCCGCCCTTGTGTAGCCGGGTGAGGAAAGTATCAATTTCCCTATGTGGACAGATTCGGTACTCCGACTCACTTGCCACAGCATCTTCCGAGCCTTCGTCACGCATTGAAAGAAAGACAAAGGAAAATGCCGCTTGCTGGACGGAAGATAAAACTTCTCGTCATCTAATTGGAAAATCCACTGCCCCTCTCCGGCTAGCAGCTGGCGATCATGGTCTGGCGCCGCATCCCCAAACATGAAGTCAGGCTTCCGATAGATTCGTCGGTCAAAATCTTCAAGGGAAGAAGTAGTCAGGATGCTCTTCATGGTGCGTTGATCTCCACCATAAATAAGCGTGTCTCGAGCAGGAGAGCTCCGCTCGCTGAACAGAGAAGCCTGCCCTTGGAATTGCAGGCTAACATTGCCATCTAGCCCCCTGGCTGTGCCAAACAGGCTGTTTAAAGGACCAGGAGTGTAGTGCACTGTAAGAAAGAAGAAAAACCATGATTAGTTCATCAGCCGAACAAGGGCTAAAACAAGAAAGCAAAATTTAACAAGGCATAGCCTCGCTCTCTGAGCGAAGCTGGCCTAACGATATCTTCGTCCCGAAGCTTAGCTTCGCAGCTGCAGTATAACTCCACATCCCACACGAAGGCAGGATGCAGGAAAATATCCAAGTGTTAGCTTCGCTCTGGAAGCTTAGCTTCAAACAACAGAATGCGACAAAGCCCCAAGGGCTAACTTCGTCAGAAGGGCATTACGGTCCTTTCCTGTCAAACTTCAAAGGACAACCTCTCATCCTGTCATTCAACAGGATGTGAACCGCCTAAGGGATAGCTTCGCTTGGAAGCTTAAAGAAGAACTCTTCAGTTCTTGGATTCCCGATCAAGGAATCAAGGAAAATTCAGGGAATCAGACTCCCTAAAATTATAAGATCATGATTGATCTCGTTCTGGATTCATTTAAGGACAGCCAAAAATCGGCTTTAAAGGAGAGACGACAGTCTCTAATCAAAAGGGAAAGTTCCCTACCGGCGATTGGTCGTTCGATGACCGGAGGAGGAGAAGGACCCTCCGTTGCAGAGGTTGCGACCTCTTTTCCCGCTCGTCTCTTGGGAGCCATTGAAGAACTGTGGAAGTTCTTAAACTCTTGAATGAAGAGGAAAGAGGAAGAAAAAGAGTCAAGTGATCTATAAAAGTTTTAAAGAGAAGTGATCCTTTCTCTCTCAGCCCGATCAGGCTTTTATAGGCCGATGAGCGCCTGAAACGATGCCTCGAAAAGAGTACAGGCTGTCGTTTCAAATTAATTTGAAACGGCGCCTAAAGCGCCTTCCCGAGAAGCGCTGATTCAGCCCCACTAAGGGCTAACTCCGCCACGAGTCAAGTGCGGACTTCGCGCGATGTATCGTTAACTTCGCCGAAAAGCTTGCCATAGCTCCGCCAAAGGCACAGTCCGAAATTCGCGGAAATGCTAATTTCGCTGGAAGCGCGTTCCTGATTCAGAAAGGATTCTATCTTTAACTTCGTATGAAGTCTAACTCCGCCGGACCGATTCAAGTGAAGCAAAATCAGATGAGCAGAAACTGAACTTTTATTGATTTAAAAGGGAAGGTACATTGATACTATTACATCAAGGTTGTGTTTCATACAACAGAGTCATTTGCTCAAAAGGCATATAGTGGTCCTATCTACTTTCAAGTATAACCAACTGGACACGAAAGGCCTTCCTCCTGCACAAGGCCGTAATCCTTCGCATAATGGCAGATGGTGCCACCAGGACAGATGGTGCCACCAGGAAGTTGAACCTTCCGTAATTAAAATTGGCGAAGGACTGATCGCCACCTGAAGGCTAGATCTTCTTTGATGAAAATTGGCAATGAAGGATCCGAGACCTTACAGGTGACGTCCGCTTTCCCAAAGTGGATCATCTTGGATAAGCGACTGCCAGCCTCTCCTCGAAGTAGATCATCTCGGATAAGGGACTGCCAACCTCTTTTGGGAACACACATCAGCTGCCCCAGTTGTTCCTCCTACTTAGGATTTAAAGTTTCAACCGGGAAAGCAAGAGGCAACTTCTTGGTCTCTTTCATCAAGTCAAAAGATTGGCGAACATAGCTCACTGCAATGCAAACTGAAACAAGTTAGCAGTAAGTCAAAGGAAAAGCTGCCAGGAAATGCTAAGTCAAATTCTTTAGGGCAAAGCAATTTATATCCAATTCAGTTAAGGATTGGTTTCAGTTAAAGCAGAGGATAGCCTCGCTTGCACAGTGATGATGGGCTAGCTTAGCATAAGCCAAGTCCTAGCCTCGCCTATATGGCTAAGCCAGACTGATCCAGAGGGACGCAGTCTTAGCCCCACCTATATGGCAAGACTGGCTCGGTCTTGAAGAGACTAAGTCCCAAATTTTTGCCTAAATGGTGAACTTAACAAGCATGCAATGATCTTTCTTTGATCAAGTCAAGATGATAGCTTGGTCGGGAAGCTGGGCTGAAACCCTTCTTTGCAGATCAGTCCATACAAACAAAGAATAAGGGAAATCAATCCCTGAGGTATCTGTTAAAGCTAATTTAAGGGAGATAAACTCCCTAAAGTCATTTGTCCATTGGTAAAGTCTCTGGATGACCGAGACTTACCGGTCCTTGGCCGGGTAATGACCAGAGTGGGCATCCTCACTAGTTCAGAGATCTGAGTATCTCTCTCTAATAACCAAGAGAAAAGAAGAGCAGACCACTTCTCTTCAGAGGACCTCAGGTGTCCTATTTATAGGCCTCATGGCCTGAACGCTGCCGCTTCAAGCATGAAAGCGCGAGCGGATTTAAGGCATTATTGAGCCTTGAAAAAGGGAACGGTTTCCCTCGAAACCGTGCAAGGAAGAAATGATCTCCCTCATTAAGGCATTTATTAAGCCTTGAGAAAGGGAATATTCTCCCTCGGAAGCGCACAAAGGAGGAATGATCTCCCTCGATTAATGCAAGAGAGGTTATTATAACCTCAAAAAAGGAGCAATCCTTCTCGTAACTGGCCGAGAGCAGTTGGCCTCGGGAAAGGGAAGATGTCCCAGACGCGAAGTTACCAAACTAGAAGCTACCAGATGCGAAGCTAACCAGAATCGCGAATCTACACGATTCTTCGGCGAATCTATCCCAAAGCAGGATTGAAAGCGAAGCTGAACTCAACCACCATGGCGATGTTCGTACTTCACATACCACCGATCAAAGCAATTCAAAGTATTTCGAAGTCTGAGCTATTGCAGACTTTCAGAATCTTTGAAGGGGGTCTTGTTGACACTTTAAAAAGACAAGATTCTGACTGGCCTGAACAATGTCTAAACTTGTTGACATTTACAAAAGACAAGTGAAAGATAGGCTGATTGGTCCAAACAATGTCTAAACTTGTTGACATTTACAAAAAACAAGCGATAGACAAGCTGACGACCAGTTCTGTACTTGTTGACATTTACAAAAGACAAGTGACAGATAAGCTGACGACCAGTTCTCACCCATCTCCGAGGGACAAGGAAGCAACTTGGACTTTACTGATCCAGTGACGCGATAGTAAGCCCAGATTGTCTCTAAACAGACCTCAGCAGGTCTAAAATGCTAACACTTAGCATCACATGAGCCCAAAGGGACAGTCTCACCTGAGAGGCTAAGATCATCCAACTTCGCCTTGAAGCCATTCACAGCTCCGCCAGGGAGCTAACTTATAGCTTCGCCTGAAGTGCTCAGTTAACTCCGCAGAGAGAGTTAGCTTCGCTTGAAGCCATACGCAACCGCGCAGAAGGGTATGCGGTAGCTTCACCACAGACGATATCTAGCTCCGCTGAAGAGCTGTCTTTTGACTTCGCCATATGGTCCTTCCAGCTCCGCTGCGAGCTCGATGCGGGCAGCGCCGCTGCGGGTCTGCTATGGTCAACCTTTGACCAATTAAATCTCCAGATAAGATCAAATCTAATCGGATCAAGATCAAATCCAATCAGGATCAAATCTGAGATTAAATTTGGCAGTTGATTGCCATAATCTCTTGACTCTCCTAAAATGAGTGAGAGGATCAGGGGAGATCTTCCAACTATATGGAAAGAATCAAAACAGATCAAGAGGATCAACCGACCTGCTACTTCTAGCTTCGCAGAAGCTGATCCTAGCCTCGCAGCAAGGCTACTTTCCAGATTTAAACAGATTTGATTCAATCTGTTTCTATATTTTCAAGGGACAATTATACCCTTGCTCTCCCTATAAATAGCCCACCAGGGGCACAAGGAGAGAGGCGCGCACGAAGAGCTCCACACACGAAGGACTTCTTCACGACTTCTCGAGAGGATGCACCGCGCGTACAAACAGAGATCTATTCTCTTGAATTCAGAGACTTTTAGAGAGCTGCTTCTCTAATCAGGGTGCTGATACCCTAATACCTCCCTTCTTCTCAAGGAATCTCCGGAACCAAGCGAGAAGGAATTCCTAAGTGAAGGCGATTTTGAGAAGTAACAAGAGGGTTCTACCAACCTTCTGTTCTCTGATTCCTCAAACCAGGCGAGAAGGGAATCTCATCGCTCGCATCGTCAAAGGGACAAAGTGGTCGCGCGCTGATCATACTCCTATCGGCACACTTCTCCAGAATCTCTGAGGAGATCTACTTGTAGTCTTCTGTATTACTTGTAATTTAGCTCCTCAACTTCTCTTTTTGTAAGTTTTCCCCTTTGCAAATTAATGGAAAACATGCCACACCTGTCCTTTGAAAGATGTCTGGGTCAGACAAACTTCAGCAATCTCGTCTGGGAGATTCTCATGAAGTTCGGTCGCTCTTGGGTCTGGATGTTCAGCCAGGAAATCTGCCACCGCTTGTCCCTTCACGATTTTTTGTGGTAGAAAGCGCATCTCATATTGGGAGAGCAGTATGGCCCATTTTACCAGTCGACCATTTAGCGATGATGGCTTCGTCATAAGAAATCTCAAAGGGTTGACTTTTGATATGACATTTATAGTCTGGCCCACCAAGTAGTGTCATATTTTCTTGACGGCGAACACCAACGCCAAACGTTCCTTTTCGATCGGGTTATACCGATGTTCGGCTCCGATCATGGTTCTGCTCAGATAGTTGATTGCCTGTTCGTATTCCTGATCATTATTCTGGGCTAGTAAAGCTCCTAAGGAATGATCCACTGTTCGAACATATATCAGGAAAGGTTTTCTTGAAACTGAAGCTGTAAGGACAGGTGGTTGCGTGAGGTATCATTTGATTTCCTCGAACGCTTGTTGGCAAGCATCATCCCAAATGAATGAGACACCCTTCTTCATTAATTTGGTGAAGGGTTAGCGTCTTCCGGAGAGATTTGAGATAAACCTCTGGATGTACGCCAGTCGCCCTTGCAATCCTCTAAGCTCTCTGAGATTCTTTGGAGGTTATATCTCTTGGACAGCGCGGATTTTCTCTGGGTCAATGTGGATTCTTTTGGATGTAATAACAAACCCTAAGAATTTACCGCTGGCTACCCCTAGAAAAGATTTGGTGGGGTTCATATTCAACTGACGTGCCTGCATGATCTCAAAAATCGTCTTCAGATCTGCTATGTGATCGCCCTTGGTGTGGCTTTTCACTGCGATGTCGTCAACGTAGCATTCCACTGTTTTATATGCTCGTGGAAAATTATATTCATAGCTCTCTGATATGTTGCCCCCACGTTCTTTAGTCCGAAGGGCATGATAGTATAGCAATATACCCCAAGTGGTATTCTGAAAGAAGTATACTTTTCATCATCAGGGTACATTTTGATTTGATTGTACCCTGAGAATCCATCCATAAAGGACATTCGTTCAAACCCACACGTATTGTCAATCATGACATCTGTGATTGGGAGAGGGAATTCGTCTTTGGGACATGCCTCATTTAAATTGTGAAAATCGATGCAAATCTGGATCTTACCGTTTTTCGTGATAATGGGGACGATATTGGCTACCCAATCAGGGTGTTGCTCCTCCCTAATGAAGCCAAAGTCTATAAGCTTTTTGACTTCCGACTGGATTGCTTTCATTATTTCTGGACGGAACTGTCGTTGCTATTGTTTGACTGGCTTCACATTTGAATTAATGTTAAGGCAATGCATAACCACTCGAGGATCAAGCCCAGGCATGTCCTCGTAATTCCAAGCAAAAACCTCTTGCACAAGAAATATTAGATCTTCTTTCTCGGAGGGTGATAGGCTTTCGCTTATAAAGATGGGCTTAGGATTAGCTTCATCTCCCAGATTAATCTGGGTGACCTTATCTTCTGTGGGTGGTTCACGTTGTTCGAAGCGAATATCTCAGAGAGTGTTTAGGTGTTTGATCCAAGGATCTGTATCTGGATCATTTTTTTCATCTCCATCTTCCAGGTGGCTTGTTGAAATCATGTTTGCTGAAAGTTCTCCGAATGCCGATACTAACATCCGCCTCCCATGATGACGTGCCCGATGAGTAATTATGGTATAATGACTCTTCAGAATCAGAGGCTGATGGGATTGGAGTTGACACATAGCCCAACCCTCTGCGAGTTCAATGATAATAATCAGGGGTCTTCCCTTTCAAAACGAAAGATTGAAGTAGTGTTCTTCTTTCTTTGCCGAAGTTCAAACTAGGACCATTTGTTAGATCATACCCCATGCTCTCCATCATTCTGAGTACATTTAGCTCATAATAAGAGAACTGGGGGGATTCATTCTCGCTTTCTGAGTCGTCGTGAGACATCAATTCAGACTTAATTCTTTCGAAAAGAATTAGTTTTTGGCCTTTGCGTCTTGCTGGGACCATGAATACTGATTCTTGCGCATCACCAACATCTTGGTACGTTTTGAGGGATGACTTCATTGGTACATATAATGATATTAGAGCATCCATTACCGACCAGGGGTCATTATCCACCTCAGTACTAGTGTCTGATGGCACTGAATAAGAAGCAAACGCAAAAAGTAAGCCAAATTCAACTCTTCATTAATATACCACTAGCCTACATCATCGGCGGTGTTACTAACATCAAGCTTATTAATGCTCTTTACAAGTGGATTTAATTCCCAGATGCATTCTTCTTCCGCCTCTGGCTCAGTGTTAGCTTCATTACCAGAGTTTGGTGCCTCTGGCTGTGGATTTTCGTTCACCTTCAGAGAATTTTGGTATAGGAGGGAGTCCATGAAATAGTTCTCTACCCCCTTGAACGGATGCCTTTCGACAATCAACATTCAGACTTTCCCACTTTCGTCGATGTACTTCATGACTTGATGGAGAGTGGAGGGGACGACGGAATTACAATGAATCCACGGTCGTCCGAGCAGCAAATTGTACGAAGTGTCAGCGTCGATTACGTAGCACATCACTTCAGATCTTAGACCCCCAATCTGGCATTTGAGCTTGATCTTCCCCTTTGGGCGCGTACCATTGGCGTTGAAACCATAAATGGTAGTTTGGTGGCGCTCAATCGGTGGGTAAGGATCGCTAAGTGTTGTATGACCCGATGAGGCATGATGCTCAACGCGGATTCTGGATCTACCTGAATGAGGTTCACTTCAAACGATCTAATGTACCCTGTGAAGTATAGGGGTCGATCATGTTTCCCCTTGACCTACATGTCATCTGACTTGAAGGTGATGCAGGGGACATTTTGAGAGGCATGGAGGCAGTCCTCTTCATCTTCCTTGGTCCAGTCGGGATCTGGGCCATGAAGACCTCAGCATCAGCTAGGGCTTCCCTCAGAGCTTCTCTTGTTGACTTTGATAGTCTCAGGAGCTCGTAAAGGGTGATTCTGGCTGGGATATTGGCCAGTTGAGCCAGGACGTCAAAGCGGTAAGGTGTTGAAGATCCTTCCGCGTTATTGTTTGGGAGAGCCTTAGAAAACTGAAGCTCTTTCTGCTTTTTCACAGGTTTCCTTGCAGAGGGCTTAGTTGACTCTGCAGTAGGTTTAAGAGGGCTTGCCACCATCTCGTCATACTTTTTTAAATACGACTGACCTGAACGAGTTTCTGCCACGAGCGGTTTATTGAGCTCCGTGGCAAGGACGATTGTTTCCTCTTACGAATCGGTTAGTAAGAGAACATCGATTTCTGCTTCTAGGGGAGAAGCGCACACCACATTTCAGGACGAAGCTTTCGCCTTATCTTTGGACTTTCTATTGGTAACAGTAGTCCACTGTTGGCCATCCACCAGGTCGGGATGAACCACATAATTTCTCCCTGGGGTGTAGGGATAGGTAGAAGACCTTTCTCCTTATGATGATTGGGTCCGTATTGATCATTCTTAGTTCCCCTTTTGGGATGGGAACTACTCCGGACGGTGCTGGAGGCTGTTTTCTAAACTGAAGAAATGATGTCATATTAGCCGTCACTTTCTTCTGCTCTGGACGAAGCTTTAGCACTTCTGCATTGATTAGAGCTTGAAGAATATCTTTGAAAGCATAACAGCTCTTGGTGGAGTGCCCTAGCATCCTATGATACAGGCAGTAGTTAGGATTGTCAGACTTGCCAACTTCCTGAGGACATCTAGCGTCAGGAAGCTTCAATCTGTTGCTCTTGTTGAGCAACTTGAATAATGAATCGACATGTTCGTCCTTGAAAGCGTACTGCTTGTTGGCGCGTGGTTGACTTGAAGAACCTCCCCCTCTCACTGGCTGAGATTTCGCAGGGGATTTTACCTCTGTCGCCAATGTATCCTCTTTTTTTGATTGAAAAGATATTTCTGGCGCGCGCCCTGTTGGCTTTTCGGGTCTGGGTTTGTTTTCTTCTACCCTAATCCTGACGATAATTTCTTCAGCTTGTTCACCTTTCTGGACCAACTGCTTTCAGGTGCGGCTTTCAGCAACTCCTATCTGGGCTAGGAGTGAAGTTTATAGATTGTGGCGGCATGTCTCTACCAGGGTGGCCTGGGTCATTCCGCTAGGACATCAGAGTGCCATATTTTAAAATCTTTCCACAAATGCTTTGACGGACTCTCCCTTTCGCTGCTTTGTTGCCAGGAGAGTGGGCATTTAATCTCCGAGTCGTCTTCAAAGAAGCGTGTAAGGAAGAGCTTCTCCAAATCACCCTAGTTTTGATGGAACCTTCTGGGAATTTCATGAACCATTCAAAGCCAAGCCCTTTTAGAGTGTCGATGGACAAACGTGCCAAAATGGCATCATTATCTACCATATTTCCCGTCTGAGACTTGAAGTAGTAGATGTGCTGGTTCGGTGACCCTTTGCCGTCGAAAGCCTGTAAAGTCAGAGCTTTGAACTTAGGAGGGTATGGAACGAGGTCCCGCTCGGCCGGATATGGCCGGACCACTCCTTCTTCTTAGAGGCCTTTCCGGTTGGTAAGGGCTTCCAGACGCTACTCCAATTGAGTCATTCTTTTAGAATGAGTACCCCCATTCTCTGGGTTGCCTTCCTCTTTAGACGAGAATTTAGATGACTCAGAATTAGATTGCCCCTTCTCCTCGATATGTTCGGAAGATGAGCTTTCTTCTTCTTTCCGTTTGCCTTTAGACTTCTTAGAAGAAGCTTTGTTGGTCGACTTCCTCTTGTCTTCAAGCAATTGTGTAAGCATCTACTTGAGGGTATCAATAGATTCTTGTTGAGCGCGAATCATATCGAATTATTTCCTCTGGACCTGAGCTTGCTGTTCTAAACGCCTAGTCGTCTCCTCGGGAGTGTTTATCATGTACACAAAGGCTTCCTTCTCTATAGAAGAGTTCGAGGCTTGCGATTCTGCAATGATGGAATGTGATTCACTTACTTTAATGCCCCGAGCTAGGGCACTGTAGTTGATCGGGGCGACTGCACCGGTCCGAGTGCGAGTATGCCAGTACACTCCTTCTGGTTCCGTGTCAGACTCGTTGGAGTTGACCGCTGGTTGTTTTTCCCTGCTTCTGCTTGTCATGTTTGCAGTGACTTCAAGGTACTCTATATCAGAGAAGGCTTTCCTTCTGTAGGAGCGACACTTCTTGGCTGATCGGGAGGTCGAGGTCAATCGGCTGAATACCGACTGTTTGCTTGTATGTGAGCTGCAGCGGCATTCAGAGAGCATTGTCGTGATGAGCCGTTCACAGCAACAAGATGGAGTGATCTGATTAGCACTCCTTTTCTTTGTCAAATAATCTCTTAGATCTGTCAGAGGGGGATCAAAGAGATCGGCCTCGGGTTGTCGGGGGCTTTTCAGCTTCTGAGAGCCACCCTTACGTAGAGAATCTGAGACGCATTGTTCAGAAACGCGGAGCTCGCGTTGTGTAGAACAGGTGTGGCTCTCGCATTTTAACTTTAAAATGTGGGTCTCGTGCCTCGGCTGAGCAGAGCCGCGAACATCACGTTGCTGATTGTCGCGTTTGATTAGCGACGATTGAGACACGCAGACTTTCTCAATTCTGTGTCTGGTTGTAGAGACACATGTCTCGTGTCTCTGAGAAGAAGCATAGCCCTCGCGCTACTTAACGTCGCGTTTGGGAAGTGAAGTCTTAGAAACGCAAGCCTGTTGGACTTCGCGTTTTGGTCTCCATACGCAAACTTCGCGCGTCTGTCGTAAATTAGAAGAGACGCAGGTTTGAGCCTCGCGTTCTGTATCTGCTTGACAGATGGTTGTTCCAGCTTCTTGCGCCTGTAGTTGACACTCGCATCGTCTCTGTCGACATTCAGCGTTCCGATTACGCCGTATGGGTTGCTGGGAACCCCGGTAACCTGAAACTGAGGAAGAGGACGGCCATGAACGGGCTGAATATCAGCAACGCTAACCTCGCGGGTCTCATAGGAGACATTGACGCGGGTGTTACGTGTGATGTGGTTAGCCATGACACTCTTCTTGTCAGTCGCATCTGAAGGAATCTCAGAGCGGACTTGAGAACGGGTCCCCGAGGAGACCTTGCGGTACCGCCGCGCCCTAGGGCTCTTAGAGCCGGAGGAGAGGAACTCTTCATACTTTGCCTGGTCGAACTCTACAACAAGTGTTTCGACCATTTTCCCATGCAGGTGACGTCACCTTGCGCCACGACTTACTCATCGGTAGAGAAAGTAGTCCCCAGCAGAGTCGCCATCTTTTGTTTGGTGGGAAAATTGAAGGTGTGTGTAAATTCTTTATTTGGTTGTAAAGAAAAATTACAACAGATCAATAATCCTTTTACAAGAGAGGAGAGATATTCAAGCTTCAAATCTCCCCTCTATTTAATGTCGGGTTCTTGATGTGGCGATGGAAAGTAAATCTTATTTTTCGTTGACCGGGTGAACGTCAAGACCTCTTGGGAATCTTCTCTTTGGACGGTGGACGAAGTAACACAGCTTCTATCCAATAAGAATCTCAAAAAGACTTTAGGCAAGAACAAACTTGAACTCAACTAGTTGTTAGAAGAGTTGAACTCTCTCTTTTTTTAACTGGAGATCTTGGTCCTTCTATGGCTTATGACCGAGGTTCTTCTGACAACAAAATTTCCCCTCTCCTCTTCCATAGCAAACCGGGCTATTTATAGAGGTTTCAGGGGGTAAAAGTGTCCCCTAAAAATACTCCATATTGGGGGTTAACTCCCTCATTTTGTGGGCAGTAATTGACCCAGTAATAAGGGCAGTTATAACCAAGACGCGGGCTTTAAGCTTCGTGTTTTGTCATTGAGGTAACGCTTGAGAAACGCGAACTTCAAGTGCGAACTTCAAGTTCTGCGTTAAGCTACATGTGAGATGCAGGCTTCGAACTCTACGCCTAGGTATTGTATAAATAATTGGGATGCAAGTTTCAAGCTCTACGTCTTGACCATCGTGGTGAAGTAGAGACGCGGGTTTCGACCCTCGTGTCTTAGGACTGTGGTGATGCGGAGGCGCGACTTTTGAGCTCTGCGTCTTGGTCATCAAAATGATGTTGAGACGCGGGTTTCAACTCTCGCGTCTTGGTGCTACGTCAGTGGCTACGATTAGCCTTGCGTCTAGAATCTGGACCCTGCTTTCTGATGACTTGTCCTTAGTGATTTTTTGACAGTCTACAAACACATGTTACACTGTTCGGTCGTCTTCGACCGAACATATATTATATTGTTCAGTCTACTTCTGCCGAAGAGATGAAGAGTATAACCGTTGTTCCACTGTTCGGTCGTCTTCGACCGAACATATGTTACAGTGTTCGATTGATCGAGACCAAACATTTGAATACTGTTTGGCCGAACAGAGCCGAACAATATTTATATGTTCGGTTGTGCCCGGCTGAACAGGAAAGAATTTTTTTTCAAATATTTATTTCTAAATTTTTCCTCTATCGCAGGCATAATACTACAGGCCCTTCTAGAGTCTGTCCTACGGCCTCGGTAAGACGTTAGAGATGAGGTAAGTCCTCCTCTGCTATCATTCCTAAAACAGAGGACGATCCACAAATAAGGAGGGAGAAGGAGATGAGTCAAAAGAATTGACCGCACCATTTTTGGATGGTCCGACCAATATTACATTGTTGCGGAGTTTTAAAACTTATATAGCGGCAAACATCTAGAATGGAAATGTAAGAACTTAATTTTAAGTTTTTTTTAGCTGAATGTCTTGATGAAACCCGGTTGATATTATCGTGCTAATAACAAATTTTGCCGGAGAGAGAATCACTCAAATGCATCTCTCATAAGGCAAAATTAAGTGATTGGGAATGGGATAATAACACACCGAATCACCGTTTTGTTATGTTTATTCATCAATCCGAACTACAAGGGTTGAGAAGCATTTTCTACCAAAGGACAAATTGGGTTGTTATCTCCGCATTTGTGAAACAGTGGCAACCTGAGATGAATACTTTTCACATGTCATTCCGTGAAATCACTATCACACTAGACGATGTTCCCACACTTGTGGGTAACCGGTGATAGGTCATTCTGTGAAGATGCCCTAAAGAATAATGGATGCCCGAGGAATGCTTGTTAGTTTACTTGGTGTGTCACCTCAAGAAGCAGATGGTGAGTTAGACATAGTCCGGAGTAACTCAGTACGATTGGAATGGCTCCAATCTGACCTTTTCAACGTCACGAATTCTGCATTAGATAAACATATTCAATGCGCTGCCAGAGCTTATCTGTTATATTTTGTCGGTTGCACCATCTTCATTGACAAGAGTAGGACGAGGGTTTCCATCGACTACCTAAAACTATTGAGGACCTCGATCAGGTGTCATCCTATGCCTGGGGAGCTGCTGCATTAGCTACCTGTACAAGCAGCTAGGGTATGTTTCAAGAGATAGAGTGAAGCAGATTGCTAGATATCTGCCACTTCTTGAGGTATTATCCAGTCTTTCACACTTTTGATGGGCAGAATATTTTATATGAATCTAATGTGATTTGATCAACATGCATGGATCTATGAGTGCTTTCCCAGCTTGCGTTCCCCTCATAACATGAGCTATACAAATGATCTTCGGCGAGTATGCATGTGAGTATGGCGTGGATCGACGAGTAGCTCATTGGAAAACCTGCAAGCAATACATAAGTCACTCGATTACTTGTCGACGCATGAGGTAAGTTTTTGTCATACATAATTGTAATGCTTTTTTAATGAGAATTTATATTAACGATGCTTGTTTTCATTTGTAGATGGTATGGAATCCATACAAGAATTCCAGAGATCACCATCCACTACATCCAATTTATTTTTTCAGTGGTTGTCTAAAGTGCACCGATGGACTCGAATCCTACCATCCAGAAAGGGTTCTTAAACAATTTGATAGGGTCTACATTATCCCGCCCTCCCCACTTAGTCCGAAGAAGGTTAGAAGAGGGTCGACTGTAAATAAATATCATATGTCCTACACATGGAGTGACAGTTCTGGGACCGGTGGCAGTCCCACACATATCGCGTGCAAAAAAGAGCGTGGAAGTGGGGTACTTGTAGGCCCAAGGTTACAATCATCTGGTTTTATGATTTTGATGATAACAAAATATATGTGGTTATTTAGTACTAATCAAATTCAAGTGTTAAGTATATTCCAAGGTTCTAGGGATTCAAGGAGTTTTCCTCCTCTAAAGGAAGGTATTGAAAACTCAAGAAGATTCAAATATGAGATTAAAGCTCAAAGCATTCAAACATCGCTAAAGGAGAAGCCCGGTTGAAGATCTTGTAGTCACCTGGAGCCTTGAACGATATTAGTTTGTTAAAGTGTAGAATATAGTTGTAATGCTCAAGAAGTTACACACACAAAATACACGGTTTTGATAAATACAAGTTTTGATAGTATTGGTATTTTGCATGTTTGGTTTTGATACATGTCTCATAATTTTTCAAAATTTTATAACAAGTTTAGAACATGTATTTCATCACCTAGACATTGCTATATTACCCATAAACCAATACAAAATAGTTTGAAATTTGTTTGAAACTCAAAGTACATAAAAAAAAATTATTTTAGGCCAGAACGGTCGATCGGACGGTCGACCAGTGACTGTTTCAGGCCAAAACGGTCGACCGCCCAGACAACCAGGCCTTTGGCCTAGGGGCGTGCACGTTTGTGCACGTTGTCGGTCGACCAACTGAGAAACCCTAACTCTTGGTTAGGATCGGTCGACCGGTCGACTAACATTTTGGTTTCTCTTTATGAACAGCCGAACGGTCGACCGGCCGGTCGACCGGAGTCAACGACTCTTTTATGGATGAGCTGTCGGTCGACCAGCCGGTCGACCGACAGCCTGCCAGATGGCTTATCTGTTTTGTTTTTAGTGGATTCTAACGAGCATCTTTAGTTTTCAAGTGTCTAAACACACCCCAAATGACCTGGTATGACTTAGAAATGATATTTATTCATTGTATATATGGGTCATTGGTTTTGATTTTTAGATAAGAAGTTTTACACAAATTTATAAGTTTTCAAGTTTATTTCAAAAGAAAAAATTTTACTAGCTTCCAATCTTCAAGTTCTTTCTTTCCAAAGCTATTTTCAGTTATTTTTAAAGCTCTTCACATCTTTCCAACTGAATTTATTCTCTCTTAACTTCTTGAGCTACACTTCATATCCCACTCTATATCCTACTCTATAGGAAGTTCTAAGAGAGAGTGTTTGTGATCTCTTTGGATCACCAAGAGCTTTATAACCTCAATTGGTTTTGTGCTACCTCTTGTGTAGAGGGTTGAGTTGGTGGAGTTGTGTACTCCGGTCTTGTGTAGACCAAGTGTAATCCCTTTGTAGAAGATCCCTTAGAGGATAGTGAAATCCTTCATAGTGGTGAAGGCGGGGACGTAGAGCGGTGGCTCGAATATCGAAACAAATCCTTTGTATTTGCGATTGCTTGTGTCTTGCTCTCTATTGCTTTTTACATTTGTACTTGTATAGTTGTTTATCTTACTTAATTTCATTACTTTGCATTTCATTTATCACTTTCACTATCAGTCTATACTCATCTCAATAAGGAGGCAATTGAACACCTCAACTCATTATTTAGAGGAATAAAAGAGGAGAAGTTCTAGAGCCCTTCACGGGAAATTTGACTTCAATTCTTGTTTTGAGTGACCGTTTGTATATTTCATCATAAATAGTTTTAAAATAATATTTGATTAGCAAAACATCTATTCACCTCCCTCTAGGTGTATTTCAGTACCAATAGGACACTGTAGACGGCTATATGGACTGGTTTCAAGGGATATCTCATCATATCATACAAAATCTATCTAATAGGTCTTTGGCTCCTAGGCATACACGTGATGAGGACACCGATGCCTATGTGCTTGCACAAGTAACATACATTTTTCTGACAAACCCCGTATATTATTATTTTATTAGCATATTGTATATTTTCACTGTAGCGAATAGCTCGTGCCAGAGAGATTTTCACACCCGTACTCCAACTGGAACCATCTGAACCTCACTGTTGGGACCCTACATCAGACATTTCGTGAGATGGTTGATGCACTTGATGACGGTGAGATTGGCTAGTCCGAGGCATCTACAATGACTGACTGGACTCAGAGGTAGGCACATCAGAGAGAGCGTACAAGTAAATTAACACATGACTAGATCAAATGTGGAGATGTTTATGTAAATGGTAAATTAAAATGTTTGTGTTTGAACAAATTCACATATTTCGGAAGAATGAATTTGCGTATGTTTGTTGCAGTGCGTCTATTTTATATTTCGAAAGAATGAATTTGCGCATGTTTGTACATTAAACGAATGTGTCAAAGTCTCTATTCGGTCATGCATAGCCAAACATGATTATTCTGTTCGGCCATGCATGGGTGAACATGATTAATTTGTTCGGACGTGCACGACCGACAGAACAATAAACATTACAGTTCTTCTCGAGCGAGACCTTTATATCTGTATGCTAGCATGTATCTTGGACCAACATGTCTCAAAATTTCCAACTGATGAGCAAAGGTATCTATTCTGTTTTGCATGTTCACTCTTAACTCTGAAAAGTTTAAATAAATGGCATTAGCAGCATATTAAAAAAAACAATAATCATTATACTAGATAGAAGAGTGACCAAATGGTTATTAATACCACAAACAACCATAAGACAGATGTACTGGACAACTCTTTGCCCTTTAGTAGGAACGAACAACCATATTTCTTACGTCTATACTCCTTCCCCCCTTTTCTTGAGTCTTCGCATTTGTATTTCTGTAAGTTTTTTTTCTATCACAACTTAAGAGTACCTTCCATTTTTTCGCATTTCAGAGACATCAGATCTCCTAACAACGATAAAAAATCCTTCTGCGATTGCAACTTCTCATGCCCATTTTATCAATGTCTCTCGACTTTCAAAAATCTCACATGTGGTGAAGTCTACACCGTAATCTACTCTTACAAGCTCAGTACCGACATTGCTATATAGGAAAGAAGTCTGCTCCTGCAAATGATTCATATGAAAAATACAGGGTTAACTGCATAGACTGTTCAAACAAAAAACAAGAAAAGCTCTATGTTTGGTTAAACACAGCCGAACAGTAAGTATTTGTTCGGCCTTGTATGGCCAAACATTATGTTTATGTTCGATTCTCACTAACCGAACAGAGAATTACAGTTTTCGCTGTAATTCTTTGTCCGGTTGTTCCCCGCCGAACATTTATTACTTGTTCGGCGGTTGATCGGTCACTGATATTGCATATTTATTATAACGTTCTCAAATTTATTTCATAATAAACTCTGCTTTTAATATTATTTTTCTCTAAATGATGCGCATGCCTTTACTAAAGGAGATGGAAAAGAAACAAGCCCAAAAGCCCATTTAAATTCTGATTTAAATGAGTTTAAATTAAAATCAAGGATTGGGTTCAGAAGATACGCTGAAGATCAGAGCAAATCAGAAGATCAAACCAAATGAAAACCGGTTAAATTTCAGATTTTTATAAATCCATTTAGTTAACTAAAGATCCACGAAGATGAAGACAAATCCAGAGTTCAAAACTGAAAATATAATTGGAGATAAAAGTATATCAAAGATCAAAGGTTCACAGTCTCCCAGATCTGGCCCATTATTGCTGTGGCATTGTTCGAACTGTTGGGAGAGCGTTTGCTCCCCCTATCTTCAAACGCTTCTCCTCTCTCCATTCTGTCGATAAATACCTGCAAATTCTGAGGCAAATGGGCACCACTCAGTAGAGAGTTTAGGCTAGTCTTTGTTTCTAGTTTTAAACTTAGATTTTTCTTTTCTTCTTATGCAATTTTTCATTTTTTTTATATAACTTAGGTTAGAGAAGAGATTCGTGTGAGTAAGAGAGAGTTATATTGAGAGTGACACTATTGTAATTCTCTCCTTTCTATCATAGTTTTTTAATTTAATCGAAGGTTGCATTTTATGTTATTCTCTTCCTTATTTTTATTTTACTTTTCTCTTAGGTGCTTGTAATCCAAATGAATCTGATGCCTCGAATATGCCTTGCCCTTGTAAGTATCATTTATGACTTATAGAGATGGATAACTATTTCTATTTTAGTTTCTGCTTGCATTTTCATTCGATAGCTTAGATTGGGAATGGGGAAGATCCCATATGTCATGCTTTACTTGTATTTAAGCCAAGATAAGTTGTTGCAAAGGATTCAAGGTAAACAAGCACCGAAGAGATAAGTATTCTTTAGTTTTTCTTTATTTTAATTTCTTACGTTAGAGTCCCACTTTTAAACCACTCTTTCTTTATCATTTTAATTCTTTCTTTTTAAATTAGTTTTCCTTTCTTTTAAAACAACAATATCACACAATCTCTTCATGTTTCTTCTCCTTTATTAGCTTAATTTTTTTTCTTTTTTATTTAAAAACTGAGAAGAACGCTTAAGCTGCTTTGTAAACTTGAAAAGAGTCTTAAAAGCTTCCCTCGCAGTCCGTCCTTATGGATCACGATCTGCTTAGCCGCTTGCTATAGCGGTAGTATTGAGTAACCTAGCACTATCTATTATTAGTTTCTAAACTTTACATTTCCTGTGCAGGTTTGAACTCAGTCAAATTTTGGCGCCGTTACCGGGGAGAGAAGGTAAGTTTTCTTTTTAAATTTACTTATCGGTTTAAATTTTCTTCTATGTTTTTGTGTGTAGAAGCTGATTTTTAGAAACTAATTATTGTAGTGCACTACATGCTGCCATGTGCCTCTGCTCAAGAAAGCAGAGCACAGGGGAATGTTGCTCAACCGTGAAAACGCTGCAAAGGCCGTGTTTGCGCGGCTGTTTAGTAGGACCATTAAAAGAGTTTTCTTGCAGGTGCTTTCACATTGTAAGGTTACCATTCTGCAGTTTTTAGTTTTCCATTTTACTTAACTCTACACACTATTTTAAATTCAACAATAACTATGTTAAAAATGGTTTAGACTTTGCATTTAGGGTACGTGTCTAATTACGTTTACATTTATGTTATTGTTGAAGAGTGTTGGAGCAAAGGTATATGTGCATTGCATATAACTTAGGAAACACATTTAGGTGATACATATTGCTTAAGTGTATTTATTTTGCTATATATTTGTACACTTGCACTAAAACGAATTAAGGGCAAATCCTTAAAACACGATAAGGTAGGGAAGTCATTACCTTTCCTTAGCTAGAAAACCATCTCCACACTCACTAGTCCAGCTTAACTTAAAATTGAGTAGACGTTGACCCTAGGGACATCTCGAGCTCAATAGGAGATTGACCTAAGGGAAACGTTGTTAGAGTTTGACTCAAGCCAAATCGGTGTTAAAGATTGGGGATTGAGAGGCGAAACATCGAAGAACAGTAATTTTGGCATAATTAGGCCCGTTGCTTAGGCATGCATACCTCCCACTGGTGTTGCCCCTACTTGGCCGATTAACTTATGGTTAGATTGCTGCAATATATTTCCCGTGGACAATCTAAACAGTTAGGAGTCGTCTAGGTCTAAGGTCTACCTTAACATAGGCTAGATTTTTTTCTTTTGTTTGTTTATTTGTTTGTTTTTCTTTTTGTCAGTTTGTGTGAAATAGATTATAATAATAAATTTTCAATTTTAATAGTAATCCATATTACACCCCGTCCTCTTTTTCATATAACACCAACCTGACCTCTTTTCATATAACACCAACCCGACATTTTATAATTTTAATCAATCAAGTATGTCGGATTGATCTTATCTGAATCATCATATGCCCCAGTCCCAATAATATGAACAAGATTGAAATAATCATCATCTCGATTCTACGCTAAGTCAGTGGGGATACAGCTCCCCCGAGTCAATCTATCAACCACCTTACCAACATACCTCTTTTCTAGAATAATCAATAGAGAAAAAAATTTGATATCAAAAAGAGGATGGAAGCCTTGAACGAAAAAATTCTAGAAGTCTTGCATGAGTCCGAGCAACAAGTTTAAAGCATGAAGGACTCACAAGCCCATCAAAATTTTCAAATCCAAGATCCTTACACTATTTTACACAACAACAAGAAGAACCTACTAACTTAGAAAAGAGTATAGAACTATTGATTCAGTCCCAAAATGATTATATTCAGTCACAAAATGATTTCTTCAATAGGTTAGAAGCACAATTGGGTCATTTGGTCAACATAACTAATGATAGGAATAAAGAAACTCTCCCTACCCAATTTTTGACTATTCCCGTTTCCCTTAACCATATTGATAGGAACCAAGAATCATAGTATCTTGGAGAGTTTAACCAAGATTCAATTTTCTCACACCAACTTGAGCCTGATCAATCTCAAATTTTTGACGAACTAGCAAGTTTTTCCTTCAAGAAAATTGAACAAGGTTGTGAATGTGACCCCGATCCCCAACTTTGTGATTCAATTTCAATTTTGAATCTACGTTGACTCTGATATCTTTACCCGATTTGGACTCAATTTTCGAACCAACATTGATTCCTGTACCCATAGAGCTTGAAATTAAATCACTAATTTTTGATAGCCATATTCCATTGATGGGAAAAAAATGTGAATTCCAATTCTTTGATTTGGACCCAACTTTCGAACTAAATCCGACTCTCGAACTTAAACTTGATTTAAGTCATATTTTCGAGTCAGTATTTGTTCCCGAACCTATCATTCTTGAGTCCAAGTCAACTATTCCACAAAGTCACATTCTTTTGTTAGACCTAGGTATTCAACAAAATGACTCGGAGATGGTATTCCAAGAGTGATCATATAAAAGGGATAATTTTCATGATAGGATCGTGCATGATCCTATTCAATCTAGGGGTAGTAACACTATAAATAAAAAGAGGTCATAAAAGGTGAATTCTTTGAAAATTCACGTTACTTAAATTGGGCAGCAATGCTTGGCCCAATCTGACCACCACCGGAACTACCACCTTGAGGTAATATTTTTCCTTCCCCTTCCTCTTTTTCATGCATATATACATTCATTCATACATTGAGGAAAATGCATGAGATAAGTGTGGGGGAGAGTTCTAACATAACATAGGTTTTCTTCTTTCTTTGTATATATAATCAGAAAAAATCTTTGCTTTAAATTTTTTTTTGGAGAGAGAAACAGAATTTTGACTTATTTTTTGTAAGAAATTAAGTAAATTTAAGGAATATGAGAATCATAATTAGAATTTCTTACGTTTGATAAAAATAAAATTATTTGTTAGATTTCTAGGATTTGAAAGAAAATTTGAAAAAATAATTTAGTCTTGATTTTTACCTTAATGAAATATGCATACTTTACACACTTACACACTTAGGGTTCTAAAACAAAGATTCTTATACCTTATAAAAAAGAAAATAAGAGAAAATAATATTTATATACTAAAATTTCTCTAATTAAGCTGGGTATTTGTGCCTCATAAAGCATATGTATTCACACCTAAAAGTGGTCTATTTATAAATAAAAACCCTTAGTTTTATGGTCTTGTTTGCTCGAGTCCTTAAAGTTCTCGGGATGTTTTCTCATCTGGTGCCCTAAAACTGTCTGGTTTGGTAGTTACCGACATAAGGCTCGTTATATGGACAAATTAGAAAATCTAATAAAGCTAAGGAATATTACCACCAAAAATATATAAATATAAGACATAAGAGTTAGAGTTGAAAAATCCTCAGTCAAATATTCATGATCACGAAGGTGCATATGACTTAGGGTAAAATTATAAACTAGATGAGAAATACGTTTTTGACTCCTTATCTTGATAACAAGTTTTGAATAAAGACTAGGTTTAGGAATGAATATTTTGGTGTTCCTATAACTTATAAATTACTTGAATTTTTACAAAAAATCTTCAAATATTTTCTCTCTTTCAAAATGCATTCTCAAAATACTAACACTTTATTTCTTTTTCTTTATGAATTTTGTGGGAGTAATCCATTGAAAACCCTCACGAGACAAAACTCGTTTTTTAGGGATAACCTAAAGGTTTAACGACTTGTTGCACATGCTAAGTGCAACCGTGATTCTTACGAAAGTGAGTTAGATTAGTTAAGCTCTATTTTTCTTTGTTTTGCGCGAGGATGAGCAAAAGATTGGTGTGGGGTATCATCGGTTACTACTATCGCATATTTATTATCACATTCTCATATTATTTCATAATATACTCTGCTTTTTAATATTATTTTTGTCTAAATAATGTGCAGGCATTTATTAAAAGGGATGGAAAAGAAACGAGCCCAAAAGCCCATTTAAGTTCTGATTTAAACAAGTTTAAATTAAAATCAAATATCCAAGAGATTTGCTAAAGATCAGAGCAAATTAGAAGATCAAACCAAATAAAAATCAATTAAAATTCAAAGTCCTATAAATTTATTTGGTTAACTAAAGATCCACGAAGATAAGCCAAATTCTAGAGTTCAGAACTGAAAATCTAATTGAAGATAAAAGTGTATCAAAAATCAAAAGTTCACGGTCTCCCGGATCTGGCCCAATAGCCACATCATTGCCGTGGAAACGCGGTTTTGGTCGCGTTTCTGCAGCATTGTTGGGAGTTTTGGGGGAGTGTTTGCTCTCATTTCTTCAGACGCTTCTCCTCTCTCCATCCTGCCTATAAATGCCTTCAAATTCAGAGGCAAATGGTCACCACCCAGCAGAGAGTTTAGGCTAGTTTTTGTTTCTAGTTTTTAACTTAGGTTTAAGTTAATTTTTTCTTTTTAAGTTAGTTTTCCTTTCTTTTAAAACAACAATATCATATAATCTTTTCTTGTTTCTTCTCCTTTGTTAACTAAACTTTTTCTTTTTTATTTAAAAACTGAGAAGAATGTTTTAACCCGTTTTGTAAACTTGAAAAGAGACTTACTTAAAATCTTCCATCATAGTCTATCTTTGTGGATCACGACCCGCATAGCCACTTGCTACAGCCACTTGCTATAGCGGTAATATTGAGCAACCTAGCACTATATTATCAATTTTTAAACTTTACATGTGCAAGTTTGAACTCAATCAGCGGTCTGAACAAACATTATTTGTTCGGTGGAAGATCGCCAAACAATTAGTATTTGTTTGATGGTCGAACACTGAATGGAGACGAAACTCATTTCGAAAATTTAATTTTTAAGTGATTTTAATCAGTAAAAACTAACCATCTCGGTGTTGGCAAGCTCCGGAGTTGTTAATTGCTTCTCCATTAACGCCCCGATGAAATGTAGGTTACTTTTAAGTATGAGGGTGGGTAAATTTTTTCGAGAAAGCCTGAGGGTTGAATGAGTGAAGAAGGAAGAAGATGGGGTGGGGTGCCTTATTCACTTTGAGTGGGAGTGCCCTCATGAGATGGGGGCGCCTTCATTAATTTTGAATTTTATTTATATATTTAAAAATTTAAGAGTATGTGTGTCAATTTTCATTGACGCAAAAGAGTAATTCGTGATTTTGAAATTTAAATAGGGTGTCTTAAACACTTTTTGGGGCAGAAATATCTGCCACCGCACCCCCCCCCCCCCCCCCCCCCCCCCCCCACCCCCCCACACACACACACACACACACAAATCTATGGGGTGCCTTCATTAGTTTTTGAGGTGGCAATATCTGTTCCGTGTTTTCTTTGCCTTCTTTTTTAAAGTGATTTTGTTTGTTTTGTTTAATTGATTAATAATTGATGAATGAGGAATGTTCAAACACTTTTGTTTTAGAATTATTCTTTTGTGCTGTGTGTTTCTTTAGAGTGGAACAAAACCTTTAGAAATTCTTTGCTATTATTTGCTCCATTATTTTTTTGCTGGTAATTGAAATTCAGTAAAAATGAATTATAGTAGGTGTGAAGATTTTATAGAATTTCTACTTTGAAGATAAAGGGCGTGTTTATTTCACCATAAAAATATATAAGTCACAATTGGCATTTCTTAATATTTTTAAATCACAAAACAGATAATTTTGTGATCAATTTTTCTACTTACGACTTACACATTACGACAATCAAACACCAAAAAACACAATATATTTCTCACTTACAATTTTATATTATCAATCAAATACCGTAAAACTTATTTGTATGTAATTCACGTATAACTGTAAAAGAATTTATCATTTACGACTTACGACTTACAATCACTTACGACAATCAAACCCAGAGAGTAAAAGTTCTATCAAAACACGCCTGGTTTAAGAACAGATTCTACTAATTGTCAAGAGTGTCATGGCTTCGTGTATTTTTGTTTTCCCTTTGACAAATTTGTGATGCAAGGAATTCCATAGCTGGTTTTGCATCTTGTTTCTCTTTTTCGCAGTTATACACGTGAGATTGATTTTTTCACACTCAAGAGGATAGATTTTAAGGCATTTTTAAAAAAAACTTCTTTCGAAATTTAATTTCAGAAGAAAAGACCTTTTTAGAATTTAATTATCAAGAGTGAGTTCTGACAGGCCATGCAGGCAATAAGTGATTTTTGTCTCTCCTGTTTGGTGCTGAGCCGCGATGGGTGGTTATTTTTTGGTCCAATTTTGATGAATCCTTGTGGAGAAATTGAAACAATTTTAGGTTTAGATTCGTCAAACTCGGACGGAAAACTGTAACAATTTACATCCGAATTTGCTGAATCCAGACATAAAACTGTAGCATATTTCAGATGGGAATTTTTTTTATTTATTATTTAAAATTAATATTAAGATTTATTAATGTAGGACCTTGTAGCTCAACGGCTAGGATAATTGCTTTCCAAGGAATAGACCCGGGTTTGATTCTTGACAAATGAAATTTTATTTTATCATTTTTTAATTCAGAAAAGCCCATCTAATTTTGAAAAACTAAAAGATGAAAAAAAAATAAACCAAAAAAAAAAAAAAAAATCTCAAATCAACACTCCTAGTAGAAATCGAACCTCCAACTTTCTACTTAAAATCAAAGACTCTATCTACTGTGCTACAAACACTTTGATGTTAAAATGCTTAATATTAAAAATTTTAAATTAGAGCAAAATTAGGTTTGGGTTCATCAAATTCAGACCTAAAATTGTTACAATTTTATTTTCGGATTCGTTAAACCCGGACGAAAAAATAACTACACCGCAGTGACTCATGTCACTCAGACGAGACAAAACTGCTCAGCGTCTACGTGGTATCGACGTCATATATTATAGGTCAATTTTGATAATTAAATTTTGTATAAATTTTTCTCAAAATTAAATTTCAACAGATTTTTTTTTAAAAAAAAAAAAATTTGTCCTAGCTTTTAACTTTCCCCTCAAAAGAGAATAGGTTTAACTATCTAAATACTATAACTCTTCGTGCCTTTGTTTTCTCTTTGTTCTTGTTCGTACTACGAAATTAACTAGTTGCATTTCACTGTCTCTGTCTTCATTTGGTACTCAATGTACGAAATTGACTTTTCAATTTTATTTCATTTTATTATTTCCATGACTCTCAAAGAGTAACGCGGAGCGTAAAATAAAATCTAGAAATAGATTGGGAGTTACTTTTGACCAATTTAACACAATCTTTTAAATAATACTACAATTTTTTTCTGTTTAAATTTATCTCATCTATTTCAGGTATATATGTGAGACTGTTTTTATACATGAATGTACAAAATACGTTCTCATTCTCTATTATTACGCGAGCAATATTTCAAAAAAACTCATATTTTAAAATTAATTCTAAACATAGACCCTCTAAGAAATATTTCCAAGAATAGACCTCTGATAATCACGTCAGCGCCCCATTGGCGCCAAATCAACAATGGCCGCCGGTGTGGCGTGGCGCAGGTGGCCCTGGGGTGGGTTGTTTGTCATTTGACTGGGGTTGCCAACCTTGGTCAAACCTATATTTTCTTTGAATGTTTCTTATGACTGGGGTTGGAAACTCCGGTCAAAGTGCTATGTTTTTTTCAAGTCTTCACCGGGGTTGCCAACTCTGGTCAGACGATGTTGAATTATTTATTACGATCGGGGTTGGCAACCCCGGTCAAAATTTAAATGTTTTTCAGCTTTCGTTTCTTGACCGGAGTTACCAACCCCGATTGTAAAAAAGCAGATTTTGGACTTGGCAACCCCGGCCAAGCCAGTGACGGCAGAGAACAGATCTGCCCATATCTGATTATTACCAATACAAACTCAACGAAATTTCTCAACAATACAATAAATACATTTATATCACAACCTCATTTCTCAAAACATCACAATAATACATTTATTACACAGCCAAATCACAGTACCACAGCCTACATTACCAAATCACGATGTGTATCACAAATATCACGATATCACATATATAACATATTAAAGTCCAAATATGTCATAAATTCATATCATATCCATCAAAAACATATACAAATCATATCCAAATACAAGTATAAAAAAGAAATCATCTCAAAGAAGATAATACACGCGATACTCGTCCTGTCCTTGTCCTCGCCCATGCCCATACCCAGGTGTTGGCCCAAAGGCCCATCACTCTAGTTTTGATGATGATCAACTCATGTAGTTATAGTACTAATGATCTTGTGTTTACTTAGTTTCAGATTTATGATCAAGATCTTAGTAGGTGTGTAGCTTCAATAAAGGATTTAAAGTCAAGTTTTGGAGCTAGCACGGTTTGATTCACGAGCCTATGCATCAAGACCACATCAAGTACTTAAGAGGAGTCGAGCTCGTTGGATCAAGTTTGGACCAAGTCAAGAAGATGAGAAGACTTCAAGTGAAGACTTCAAGATCAAGACTTGTGTCTAGGTTTGTTTTTTGTTAAGATTTATTTATAGATAAAATGTAAAGGATAGAATAGTTGGTGGATTGCTCAAGTTACCATATACACACACACTCTTGATATAGATAGGTTTTTCATAAAAGAATTTTCATTTTGGAAAAATGCAAAAGAGTTTTCTTTTTGAAAAATACCGGTTTGATTTTTGGTATTCTAGTTTACATGTTTTAACCAAAACCGTATTTAGAGCTTAATGTCAAAAGTATAGATATTTCATCTTGTTTGTGTAGTGGATCATATCCATACACTCTATGCTTTCAAAGAGTTTAAATATCTTGTTTTTGTATTTGGAGAAGTTTTGGAAAAACCAACTTGGAAAAATACAGTTTTCGTTTTTAGCCAAAATTTTTAAGATACAAAAATAGTTCAAATTATTTGTAACATGTCTTGATTTTGTCCAAGCATGTTTGTTTATCAAAGTATATTGGTAAAACTATTTTTGTAGATTTTTCATGATTTTATGGGATTTTAATTGAGCCAAAATGACCAAGTTTTCTTTCCCTAAAATCCCTGACCTGGCTTCAGCCGGTCGACCGGGATGGTCGACCGAAGTCTGAAGTCGGTCGACTGGGCGGTCGACCGACGTGCATAGACGTGCACGTCAGTTCTAACTGGAGGGCCGGTCGACCGACCCGGTCGACCGGGCAGAGAGCTCTGCTCTCTGAAAAGGCCCGGTCGACCGACCGGTCGACCAGACAGAGAGCAGTGCTCTTTGTATCCAAGCCACGGTCGACCGACTGGTCGACCGCTGCCCCAACGGTCAGAAAAATGACCGTTGGCGGTCGACCGTCAGGCCACCTAGATCCCAACGGCTAGGTTTTCCAGCCCTATATATTTGGGGGTTTGGGTGCTGTTTTCTCCAAGATTTTGAAGTGGGTTTTGAGCCAATTTTTCCAACTCCATTAAGAAGTTTTCTCCACTTATTTGAGTGCAAATATTTTCAATCAAAAGGGGAGTTTATCAAGAGTGTTTAAAAGTGAATTTCTTGAGTTTTTCCTCCAAAATTTCAATCCTTGTTTTCTTACACAACACTTGAGCCATCCATTGCTATATCTACCTATAGGGTTTTGTTCTGAGAGGATTTTAGGTGATCAAAGAGTTGTGATCACCAAAGTTTCATCTTTGCTTTGAGGAGGCGGGCAAGTGTGTTCGCGGTGTTTCGAGTTCGTGTGTAGACTCGGTGTTTGAGGTGCGGCCTCGGCGAGCTAGTGGGCTTGCGGTGTGTACGGGACTAGAGAGTCCAAGAGTTCTAGTGGGAACTCCTTGTAGGTGTTGTGACACCGAGTGATCCGGTGGGATCGATTATAGTGGAAATCCTTCAAGGTGTTGAAGGCGGGGATGTAGAGCAAGTGTGCTCGAACCTCAAAACAAATCCCTCGTGTTTGTGATTGCTCACTCTCTATCTCTTTGTCTTTATATCTTACATGCTTATATTGTCTTTACATTTATATGCTTGATATATTGTGTGCCTAATATTTATATGTTGGCCCAAAGGCCTTCCACCCTAGTTTTGATGATGATCAACTCATGAAGTTATGTTTACTAATGATCTTGTGTTTAATTAGTGACAGATTCATTATCAAGATCTTAGTAGGTGCATAGCTCAACAAAGGATAAAATGTCAAGATTTGGAGCTAGCACGGTGTGATCCAAGGAGGTTTTGGATCAAGCTTGGACCAAGTCAAGAAGATGAGAAGCCTTCAAGTGAAGACTTCAAGAAGATGAAGACTTGTGTCTAGGTATAAGATTTTGTTTTTGTAAAGGATAGATAGTTGGTAGATTGCTCAAGTATATATCACACACACACTCTTGATTTAGTTTGTTTTAGAAAAGACTTTTAACCAAAAACCAAAATGATATTTGTCCAAAATGAAAGATATTGTTTTGGTGTTTCCTATATACATATCTTTTAACCAAAACAAAGTTTAGAGCTTAATGTCAAAAACATAGATATTTCATATTGATTGTGTAGTGGATCATATCCATACACATTATGCTTTAAAAGTATATCTTGTTTTTGTATTTGATGAAGATTTAGAAAAACATGTTCTTGGAAAAATATTGTTTTGAAAAACAGTTTTAATCATGAGCCAAATATCTCCAAGTTACAAAAATAGTCCAATCTTTTATAACATGCCTTGATTTTGTGCAAGCATGTTTGTATATCAAAGTATATTGGTTAAACTATTTTTTGTAGATTTTTAAGTATTCTATGGGATTTTATTTGAGCCAAAAAGACTAACTTTTTAATCTCAGAAAACTGTTTCAGGCTTCGGATAAGTCGACTTATATAGTCGACTAATCCTGGAGTCGGCCGACCAGACCGGTCGACCGACGTGCACGGATGTGCACGCCTTTGTGCACTGGAGGACGGTCGACCGTACGGGTCGACCGCTCCAGAGATCTCTGCTCTCTGGAAAGTTCGGCCGACCGTACGGGTCGACCGACAGAGAGTTAGACTCTCAGCTCCAGTGGGTCGGTCGACCCCGGCGGTCGACCGTGGCTCCAAAGGTCTGATTTCTGACCGTTGGCGGTCGACCGCACGGGTCGACCAGCAGCTCTGACAGACCCAACGGGTATATTTTTCTGGCCTATAAATTTGGGGGTTTAGTCATTGTTTTGAGCTAAGATTTTGGAGACTCTTAGAGCCAGTTTTTTCCATTCATTCCAGAGGTTTTTCTCCACAAAATTAGAGCCAATACTTCCAATTAAAAGGAGAGTTTATCAAGAGTGTAAAAGAGATTTTCTTGAGTTTTCACCATAGTTCTTTTCTTGCTTTCTCACAATCACTTGAGCTATCCATTGCCTTATCTATCCATAGGATTGTGTTGTGAGAGTTTGTAATTGGTGATCAAAGTGTTTTAGATCACCAAGAGATTTCCTTTTTGTTCTTTGAGGAGGCGGACAAGTGTGTTCGCGGTGCTTTAGAGTTCTTGTGTGAACTCGGTGGTTTGAGGTGCGGCCTCGGCGAGCTAGTGAGCTTGCGTGTGTACGGGACTAGGTAGTCCGAGGGCTTGTAGGTGTTGCGGCACCGAGGAGAGATCCATTGGGATTTTGCATAGTGGAAATCCTTCGTGTGTCGAAGGCGGGGATGTAGAGCAAGTGTGCTCGAACCTCGAACAAACCCTTTGTGTTTGCGATTGCCTTTTCTCTCTCTCTCTCTCCCTTACTTTATATCTTGCATGCTATTTATTGTGCTTTCATTTACATGCTTGATATACATTGTGCTTAATTGATATACTTGCTTGGGTTGTTTGCTAACACTTATATTTAACCAAGAGAGCCAACGCGGCACCTCAACCCATTCAAGGGGAATCTAGAGGAGTTTGTCCAGAGCCCTTCACGGGGAATTCGGCAACACTCTTTAGTTATACGTGGTGTTTAGTGTAAGAAGTTTTAATTTGGTCATAATTGTTTTAGCATCCGCATTATTTGCATTATTAGGCATTAAGTGACCATTTGATTAGCCATCACCTATTCACCCCCCCTCTAGGTGAACCTTCAATTGGTATCAGAGCTTGGTACTCTGATTTGGGTCTAACAACCTAGAGTTAAAGATCCTCCATTTTAGGCTAATCACAAGATCTGTACACACACCTATGGAGTTCATGTCACCACCCACCTTTGACATTCTTAACATCCAAATTTGGAAGGTTAAGATGTCATTGTACCTCAAGGCCTTAGGCATTCATGTATATCTTGCTACCACTAATGATTCTTATGTTAATAATAGCAAGTATTTTGAGGCTAACTCAAAAGCCCTTCATGCTCTTAAATTAACCCTAAATGATGATTATTTATCTAGGGTTTCTAATGTTGAATCGGCTTTTGTAGCTTGGAACATCATCACCTCTCTTGGCGAAAAAGATCTATATTATGACGGGAGTGATTCGGACGTTGGAAGTGACACCTCCAATGTGTGCTATATGGTCCAAGGGGATAACCCCCTTGAGGTAAACTCCGAATCCGATGATGAAGACATGTCATATGATGAGCTTACTACCTTTTGTCATCTTGTGCTTGAAAAATATGACATGCTTAAAAAGAAGAACAATAATTTGAAAAAGAACATTGCTTGCATGCATGTAGAACATGATACATTTAGATCTAACATTGTATGTTTAGAAAAAGATAATAAAAATTTGAAAAAGAATTTTGATGCCATGCTTAATGAAAAAGATTCATTAGAAAATAAAATGGCATGCTTAGAAAAAGAAAATAAAAATTTGAAAAATGAGAATGTTTCCTTGCTTAAAAAATTGAATGATTTATGTGAAGGAAACACTATTTTGAAAAAGAAAGTTGATTTGGTGGAAAAACAAAAAGAAGTTGTTTTTCAAGAAAAAATCTTTGAAAAGAAAAATTTGTGAAAAAGAAAAAGATTTTGTTTCACAAAAGAAAAAGAAAAATGATTCTTTATCTCATCATGCTTTTCATGCCACTATTAATGAGATTAAAGATTTGAAAAATAAAATTGATGGTTTGAGTTCATCTTTGAACTCTTGTGCTTTTAATCATTCTAGGTTGGAGTCAATGTTTTCAAAGAAACAAACTCCACACATTCATGCACATCATAACCATGCATTTGCTTATGTTGCACAACATGATCACACTCGTACACATAAGCATACTAAGGTGTACACATGTACACATTGTGGCCGCAAAGGCCATTTAGCAAAATATTATTATGATAGATTAGATCATTTTAATTTTGCTAAGAATAAGAATTTTTCGGCACCTTACAACAAGACTAACCCCAAAGGACCCAAGAAAATATGGGTACCAAAACCCCCACCTTTTGCTTTTGATGTAGGTGAGGGCTCTCATAAGACGTGAGAGGATTGGTGCCTTGGTAGTGAATGCACTTGGACATGATGGACATACTTTTGGGATGCATCACTATCAAGGAGCTTTGGTGGGACAACCACCATGTTAGGAGCTTTGGTATTGGTAACAATCTCTAAACTCCTACTTTTTATGTACATGCTTCTTTCATTTGATTATCTTGTAGCATGTTCATGTTTATTTGTTTTTATGTGCTTCATGTGGTATGAACTAGTTTAAATGTAGATTTTATCAAAGGTTGCATGTATACATGTACAAATAGTGAGTTACATTTGATTTATATATGTTTGCACTTCATGCTCATTTGTACCCACTTTATGCACATATATAGGCTAGTTTTGATGATTCTTTCATTTATACATGTTTTGCCTATTTTATGCTTTACTTCATGTATATGTATTTTTAATTCAAATCTAATAAATATACAGGTATACCCGTGAGTCTCTTGCTTTCATGCAAATACATTTAATAGACTCTTTTATATTTGGGATATGTATGTGTATTGTTAGGATTGGATAAATCATACATATACCTCGAAGTTTATTTTAAGATAAAAAAAATTTCATGATTTATTTTAATAAAAATTTTTTATGTCTTGTCTAAAAATGAGATTCATGTTTGATTGAGCTTCAATGTCTATTTTCATGAAAATGCTATTTACATAACCTTTGAACACTCATTTTTTACTTTTCAAGATAATTTTGAGCTTTATGGACTATGAGTGATTGAACTTTTATGTATTTAGTATGATTTATGAAATACATATGCTTTGATTTCATGTTTTTGAAGGATCTTTAACTAGTTTTTCAAAAATTATTTTAACTAGTTAATTGTTCTTCATTTGGTAGAGTTTTTCAAACAAAGCTTATTTTTCAAATCTATTTTTGAAAACCCCTACCATCAATGGGAGGATGGATGGGCGATTATGCCTTGTATGCTTCATTGAAAATGTTTTACCTTGTGCATATCAAGGGTGGTAGGTTATGAGTTATATACTTGATCTTATTGTTATGTCAATTGGTATCAGTGAATCGTTTCAATTGGTATCAATATGAACTTATTTTGTATATACTCATATTTTGTTTCTTATATATGTATGTATCAATTTCACTTGGTATACTCTTTTCATACATATATATGATCTTATGTACTTAACTTTCAATTGGTTCACATTTTTAAAAGCACAAAGTTTTTTGATGAAAAATAAAAATATTTTGATCATTATGTTTACCATTGATATCAAAATGCTTCAACTTCATATTTGTTAAATTTCAATTGGTATCAATATGTTTTATAATAATGATTATTTTCAATTAGGTATCTTAAAATTTGATTGTTTTATAAGAGCTCTGATACCTTTAAAAATTTTGTTTAAGAAAAATTAAAAAAAAAATGTTTTGATATGTATTTCCTATATGCAAGGAGAGCTTAACATCTCTTCTACATATAGATTCATGTTGAGTATATTATAAATTGAGGAGCTTGACAACTCTTCTTTATATGATATACGTGTATAGGGGGAGCTTCACATCTCCTCTTATGCATTACATAATATGTGTTATGTGAGTTGGGGCTTGTCATCCCTTCTTCATGTAATGCATATGTGTAGGGAAGCTAACTTAGCGTCTTCCTCTTCATGAATGTATATCGCATATAAACCTTTATTGATTTGTATTAACCCCTTCTTGATCTTTTTGTTTTTGACAAAAAGGGGAGAAAAATTTGTTTGATTTGTTTTTACTTTGACCCCTTTGTTGATGAATGACAAAAAGGGGGAGAAAGATTTTGAGTTTATATGCATGGTTGAATAAGATTTATGTTTATGCTTTTTGTATTGCAAATAGGAGAAAAAGATTTTGATTTATGCTTGCTGCATGTTTTATCTCCATACTTGCATACATATTCATGTGCCTCATTGCCATATCTATTATTTATTTGTTATGCATGAGTTAAGGGGGAGCTTCTTTGAAGCTTTACTTTAATCCATGCATATATAACTTCATGAGTTTTGTCATCATAAAAAAGGGGAGATTGTTGGCCCAAAGGCCTTCCACCCTAGTTTTGATGATGATCAACTCATGAAGTTATGTTTACTAATGATCTTGTGTTTAATTAGTGACAGATTCATTATCAAGATCTTAGTAGGTGCATAGCTCAACAAAGGATAAAATGTCAAGATTTGGAGCTAGCACGGTGTGATCCAAGGAGCTTTTGGATCAAGCTTGGACCAAGTCAAGAAGATGAGAAGCCTTCAAGTGAAGACTTCAAGAAGATGAAGACTTGTGTTTAGGTATAAGATTTTGTTTTTGTAAAGGATAGATAGTTGGTGGATTGCTCAAGTATATATCACACACACACTCTTGATTTAGTTTGTTTTAGAAAAGACTTTTAACCAAAAACCAAAATGATATTTGTCCAAAATGAAAGATATTGTTTTGGTGTTTCCTATATACATATCTTTTAACCAAAACCAAGTTTAGAGCTTAATGTCAAAAACATAGATATTAGATATTGATTGTGTAGTGGATCATATCCATACACATTATGCTTTAAAAGTATATCTTGTTTTTGTATTTGATGAAGATTTAGAAAAACATGTTCTTAGAAAAACATTGTTTTGAAAAACAGTTTTTATCATGAGTCAAATATCTCCAAGTTACAAAAATAGTCCAATCTTTATAACATGCCTTGATTTTGTGCAAGCATGTTTGTATATCAAAGTATATTGGTTAAACTATTTTTTGTAGATTTTTAAGTATTTTATGGGATTTTATTTGAGCCAAAAAGACTAACTTTTTAATCCCAGAAAACTGTTTCAGGCTTCGGATAAGTCGACTTATATAGTCGACTAATCCTGGAGTCGGCCGACCGGACCGGTCGACCGACGTGCACGGATGTGCACGCCTTTGTGCACTGGAGGACGGTCGACCGTACGGGTCGACCGCTCCAGAGAGCTCTGCTCTCTGGAAAGTTCGGCCGACCGTACGGGTCGACCGACAGAGAGTTAGACTCTCAGCTCCAGTGGGTCGGTCGACCCCGGCGGTCGACCGTGGCTCCAACGGTCTGATTTCTGACTGTTGGCGGTCGACCGCACGGGTCGACCGGCAGCTCTGACAGACCCCAACGGGTATATTTTTCTGGCCTATAAATTTGGGGGTTTGGTCATTGTTTTGAGCTAAGATTTTGGAGACTCTTAGAGCCAGTTTTTTTCATTCATTCCAGAGGTTTTTCTCCACAAAATTAGAGCCAATACTTCCAATTAAAAGGAGAGTTTATCAAGAGTGTAAAAGAGATTTTCTTGAGTTTTCACCATAGTTCTTTCCTTGCTTTCTCACAATCACTTGAGCTATCCATTGCCTTATCTATCCATAGGATTGTGTTGTGAGAGTTTGTAATTGGTGATCAAAGTGTTTTAGATCACCAAGAGATTTCCTTTTTGTTCTTTGAGGAGGCGGACAAGTGTGTTCGCGGTGGTTTAGAGTTCTTGTGTGAACTCGGTGGTTTGAGGTGCGGCCTCGGCGAGCTAGTGAGCTTGCGTGTGTATGGGACTAGGGAGTCCGAGGGCTTGTAGGTGTTGCGGCACCGAGGAGAGATCCATTGGGATCTTGCATAGTGGAAATCCTTCGTGTGTCGAAGGCGGGGATGTAGAGCAAGTGTGCTCGAACCTCGAAACAAACCCTTTGTGTTTGCGATTGCCTTTTCTCTCTCTCTCTCCCTTACTTTATATCTTGCATGCTATTTATTGTGCTTTCATTTACATGCTTGATATACATTGTGCTTAATTGATATACTTGCTTGGGTTGTTTGCTAACACTTGTATTTAACCAAAAGAGCCAACGCGGCACCTCAACCCATTCAAGGGGAATCTAGAGGAGTTTGTCCAGAGCCCTTCACGGGAAATTCGGCAACACTCTTTGGTTATACGTGGTGTTTAGTGTAAGAAGTTTTAATTTGGTCATAATTGTTTTAGCTTCCGCATTATTTGCATTATTAGGCATTAAGTGACCATTAGATTAGCCATCACCTATTCACCCCCCTCTAGGTGAACCTTCATTATATGCTTGGGGATTATTTGCTAACACTAGTCTTCAACCAAGAGAGCCAACGCGGCACCTCAACTCTTATCTAGAGGAATCTTGAGGAGTTAGTGCAGAGCCCTTCACGGGGAATTCGGCTACACTCTTGTGTTAAACTTGGTGTTTAGTTTAATAAGTTTTTATTCCGCATTTAGTGACCATAAGATTAGCCATCACCTATTCACCCCCCATCTAGGTTATTTTACAATTGGTATCAGAGCCAAGTGCTCTTGATTTGTGTCTTACAACCTAGAGTTAAAGATCCTCATTTTTAGGCTAATCTCAATATTTGTGCACACACCATGGATTTCATGTCACCTCCCACCTTTGACATTCTTAACATCCAAATTTGGAAAGTTAAGATGTTTTTGTACCTCAAAGCCTCAGGGATTCATGTTTATTTTGCCACTACTAGAGATTCATATTATTTAAATGGCAAAAATATTGAGGCTAATGCAAAAACCCTACATGCTTTAAGATCTACCCTAAATGATGATTATTTATTTAGGGTTGCTAATCTTGATTTGGCTTTTGTAGTTTGGAATTTTTGATCTCCCTTGGCGAAAAGGAACAATATTATGCGGGGAGCGACTCGGATGTTGGAAGTGATGCTTCCAACGTGTGCTACATGGTCCAAGGGGAAAACCCTCTTGAGGTAACTACCGAATCCGAGGTAGATGAAGATGTTGACATGTCATATAATGAGCTTACATCTTTTTGTCAACAATTACTTGAAAAATATGACATGCTTAGAAAAGATAATAAAAATTTAAAAAAGAAATTTGATTGCATGTTAAATGAAATGATTCTTTTAAAAATAAAGTTGCATGCATTGAAAAAGAAAATGAAAATTTAAAAAATGAAATGTTTCCTTGCTTTCAAAATTAAGTGATCTTTGTGAAGGAAACACCTCTTTGAAAAACAAAATTGTTTTGGTGGAAAAACAAAAAGAAGTTGCTTTGCATGAAAGCACTTCTTTGAAAAGAAAAATGGTTGAAAAGAAAAGAAAATATTTATAAAAGAATAAGAAAAATGATTCTCAATCTCATCATGCTTTACATGCCACCATAAATCAAAATGAGATGAAATTTTCAAAAAATAAAATTAATTGTTTGAGCTCAACTTTGAGCAAATGTGCATTAAACCACTCTAGATTGGAGTCTTTGTTTTCAAAGAAACAAACTCCACATATTCATGCACATCACCCTCATGCATATGCACACTTTGCACGCCATGATCACACTCACACTCATTGCATCCTAAGGTGTACAAATGTACACATTGTGGCCGCAAAGGCCATCTAGCAAAATTTTATTATGATAAGATAAATATTTTAAATTTTGCTAATAAGAAAAATGTTTGGGTTCCTTACAAAGCTAACCTACAAGGACCCAAAAGAAAATGGGTACCAAAATTCCCACCTTGTGTATTTGATATAGGTGAGGGCTCTCACGCGACGTGAGAGATTTGGTGCCTTGGTGGTGGTTGCATATGGACTTGATGGACACATATTTGATGCACCGCTATCAAGGAGGTTTGGTGGGTCAACCACCATGTTTTGGAGACTTAGAGCTTAGTTCTTTGGTTTGGTAACTATCTCTAAACTCCTAATTTATTTACATGCTTATTCATGATTGATGATATTTAGCATGTTCATATTTTATTTGTTTTGTACTTCATGTGGTAAATACTAGTTTAAATGTAGTTTTTTTATCAAAACTTGGATGTATACTTGTACAAGTAGTGAGTAACAAATTGATTCATATATGTTTGCACTTCATTGTTCATTTGTGCTCACTATATGCACATGTATAGCCTAGTTTTGATGATTCTCTCATTTACACTTGTTTTGCCAATTTTCATGTTTTACTTCATGTATATGTATTTTGTATTCAAATCTAATAAATATACATGTATACCCGTGAGTCTCTTGCCTTCATGCAAATTATATCATAGACTCTTTTTATTTTTGGGATATGTATGCATATTGTTAGGATTGAATAAAAACATACATATACCCAGAAGTTTGGGTTTTAAATGAAAAATGAATTTTCATTTTTTTGACTTGTGGTTTGAGCTTTATTGACTATTTTCATGAAAATGCTAATTACATGATTCTTGTGCACTCACCTTCATTTGTTTTGTCATGACCTTGTTTCATGAACATATTTTCGAGCTTTATCGATTTTGAGTGTCAACTTTTGTGTATTTGGTATGATTCATGAAAAACATATGATTGATTTCATGTTTTTGAAGGATCTTTAACTAGTTTTTCAAAATTATTATAACTAGTTATTATTCTTCATTTGGTAGTTTATGAGTTATACACTAATTTCACTTCATAATCTCTATTTGGTATCATAATTTCATTTTGTATCACAATTGATATATTTTTGTATATACTCATATTTTGTTTCCTATATATGTATGTTTCATTTCAACTTATATCAATTTCTATTGATATTATCATTTCTCATACATATATATGATTTTCGTGTGCTTGCTTTTCAATTGGTTTACATATTTAAAAGCACATAGTTTATGCTAAGCTTGATTTAAAACTCTATTTTCAATTGGTATCTCAATTGACATTTTTAAAGCTTATTCATTATTTTTAAATTGATATCAATATGTTTCAAATTTATTATAAATTTCAATTGGTATCAAGATGTTTTACCATTTAAGAAAATTCAAAAAATTATAATGTTTATTTACAATGGTATTTTAAAATTTGACTACAATTGGTATCTTAAAAATTTTGTTTATATGATATCTTAAAATTTGATTTATTCAAAATTTTGTTTTAATAAGGAAATTCAAAATGTTTTGATTTATATTGCCTATATGCAAGGAGAGCTTAACATCTCTTCTACATATAAATTCATGTTGAGTGTATCTTATATTGAGGAGCTTGACAACTCTTTTTATGCGGTACACGTGTGTAGGGGGAGCTTCACATCTCCTCTTATGCATTGCATATTATGTGTTATGTGAGTTAAGGCTTGTCATCCCTTCTTCATGTAATGCATATATGTAGGGAAGTTAACTTAGCGTCTTCCTCTTCATGAATGTATATCGCATATTTTTTTTATTGATTTGAGTTTACCCCTTTCTTGATTCTTTGTTTCGGATAAAAAGGGGGAGAAGAATTTGTTTTGGTTTTATTTACTTTAACCCTTTGTTGATGATTGACAAAAAGGGGGAGAAGTATTTTGGTATATATGCATGTTTTCCTTCTTTTATTCATAAAGGGGGAGAAGTATTTATGTTTATGCATATATGTTTTGTTTTGCAAATAGAAGAAAAAGAATTTGATGTGTTTTATGTTTGATTGGCATGTTTATCTCCTTACATTTGCATACATATTTATGTGCTTCATTGCATATTTATTTGTTATTTTTGTATGCATGAGTTAAGGGGGAGCTTCTTTGAAGTATTACTTTAGTCCATGTATATATAACTTCATGAGTTTTGTCATCATCAAAAAGGGGGAGATTGTTGGCCCAAAGGCCCATCGCTCTAGTTTTGATGATGATCAACTCATGTAGTTATAGTACTAATGATCTTGTGTTTACTTAGTTTCAGATTTATGATCAAGATCTTAGTAGGTGTGTAGCTTCAACAAAGGATTTAAAGTCAAGTTTTGGAGCTAGCACGGTTTGATTCACGAGCCTATGCATCAAGACCACATCAAGTACTTAAGAGGAGTCGAGCTCGTTGGATCAAGTTTGGACCAAGTCAAGAAGATGAGAAGACTTCAAGTGAAGACTTCAAGATCAAGACTTGTGTCTAGGTTTGTTTTTTGTTAAGATTTGTTTATAGATAAAATGTAAAGGATAGAATAGTTGGTAGATTGCTCAAGTTACCATATACACACACATTCTTGATATAGATAGGTTTTTCATAAAGAATTTTCATTTTGGAAAAATGCAAAGAGTTTTCTTTTGAAAAATACCGGTTTGGTTTTTGGTATTCTATTTTACATGTTTTAACCAAAATCGTATTTAGAGCTTAATGTCAAAAACATAGATATTTCAACTTGTTTGTGTAGTGGATCATATCCATACACTCTATACTTTCAAAGAGTTTAAATATCTTGTTTTTGTATTTGGAGAAGTTTTGGAAAAACCAACTTGAAAAAATACAGTTTTCGTTTTTAGCCAAAATTTCTAAGATACAAAAATAGTTCAAATTATTTGTAACATGTCTTGATTTTGTGCAAGTATGTTTGTTTATCAAAGTATATTGGTAAAACTATTTTTGTAGATTTTTCATGATTTTTATGGGATTTTAATTGAGCCAAAATGACCAAGTTTTCTTTCCTAAAATCCCTCCCTGACCTGGCTTCAGCCGGTCGACCGGGACGGTCGACCGAAATCTGAAGTCGGTCGACCGACCCGGTTGACCGTCCAGAGAGCTCTGCTCTCTGGAAAGGCCCCGGTCGACCGGACAGAGAGCAGTGCTCTCTGTATCCAAGCCACGGTCGACCGACCGGTCGACCGCTGCCCCAACGGTCAGAAAAATGACCATTGGCGGTCGACCGGGCGGTCGACCGTCAGTCCACCTGGATCCCAACGGCTAATTTTTCTAGCCCTATATATTTGGGGGTTGGGTGCTGTTTTCTCCAAGATTTTGAAGTGGGTTTTGAGCTAGTTTTTTCCAACTCCATTAAGAAGTTGTCTCCACTTATTTGAGTGCAAATATTTCCAATCAAAAGGGGAGTTTATCAGAGTGTTTAAAAGTGAATTTCTTGAGTTTTTCCTCCACCATTTCAATCCTTGTTTTCTCACACAACACTTGAGCCATCCATTGCTATATCTACCTATAGGGTTTTGTTGTGAGAGGATTTTAGGTGATCAAAGAGTTGTGATTACCAAAGTTCCATCTTTGCTTTGAGGAGGCGGACAAGTGTGTTCGCGGTGTTTCGAGTTCGTGTGTGGACTCGGTGTTTGAGGTGCGGCCTCGGCGAGCTAGTGGGCTTGCGGTGTGTACGGGACTAGAGGAGTCCAAGAGTTCTAGTGGGAACTCCTTGTAGGTGTTGCGGCACCGAGTGATCCGGTGGGATCGATTATAGTGAAAATCCTTCAAGGTGTTGAAGGTGGGGATGTAGAGCAAGTGTGCTCGAACCTCGAAACAAATCCCTCGTGTTTGCGATTGCTCACTCTCTATCTCTTTGTCTTTATATCTTGCAAACTCATATTGTCTATACATTTATATGCTTGATATATTGTGTGCCTAATTGTTATATGCTTGGGATTGTTTGGTAATACTAGTCTTCAACCAAGAGAGCCAACGCGGCACCTCAAATCTTATCTAGAGGAATCTTGAGGAGTTAGTCCAGAGCCCTTCACGGGAAATTCGGCTATACTCTTGTGTTAAACTTGGTGTTTAGTTTAATAGTTTTTAATTCCGCATTTAGTGACCATAAGATTAGTCATCACCTATTCACCCCCCCTCTAGGTGATTTTACACCAGGGGCAACCTGAAATGGTCCTGCCTCATCCTCAGCTCCCCGACGCTGTTGAGAAGGTCTTGGATCGTCCTGCGCATCAAGCCACTGAGAAGGTCGCGGGCGTCGAACATAATAATGTTGGGTCGGCGCACCTGAAGGACGTGCAAATTGACCCCACCTTAGCACCTCCCTTATGAAAGCGAGAGTCCTCTGAAGTATCGAGACCCTCTCAGTTTCGTTCAGCAAAGCCTCCTCCACCATCTTCGCCGCACGCTCAAATCCATCAACTTATATCATAAATTTTAGCATTATAATAACAATATTATCAAAATTTAAAAGTATGAGAATTGAGTTAAGATATTACCAACTGTCACTCATGTATAATAGCAGGTTGATATCCGTCACGCAGAATTATCCAGCGACGAGTAATCCCTCAATACCATCTCATGGAGTCTGGGGGTACTGTGAGAGGAAATCTCTGGCTCTGAACCTCAATGACTCGATCATTCCATCGGCTAATGTATGCGCTCATCTCCCGACTTTAGTCACAGCGGCGCTTGGAAGCACGCTCTATCCATACCACCTGCTCAACGGGATCAGAGATATGCTACGCAAGCCCAAACTGACGCGAGAAGAGGCATCCACAATCTCAAAACATATAAGTGGAGTCCTTGCACGCCTTACATGAGAGGCTTCTGTACATACCAGTTGGTTGCATAATTTAACTATATAATTTAAAAACAAAAATAATCACACATAGTTACTCAGCAGCAGAATATAATGATACCGGTTGGTTGCGACACCTAACCTCATTATGACTAAGTTGTTTGCAATTGTTACATCTATTGCGTCTATGGCCTTCGCGTTCTTCATCCATGATTATGCATACGCGGACAGAACGTGGGCGACCCGTCGGCCTTCTAACATCAAGTGGAATGACCATGGGCCCATTGTACTCTGCCAAGGTCGTGAATTAGGAACAAGATGAAACTATCCAGCATCTGTCTTTCTATAACTCTCCACATTATACCACCATTCACATAAAGAGTAGATAGATATGTTGGCACATCTAGCATCCTTAGCACATGCTATAATAACATGTTCGCAGGGTAATTTCTGGAGCTGAGGTATATGGAAAGAACATGTTGGACCGTTATCTGTGAGATTAACAATGCATGTATATCCTTATCTGTCTGCCACCTCCCTCTGTCTGACTAAACCTTTGTCTTGATTGAAGGTTTTCTATTCTCTTGCGAAACCTCAAAATTCTCTCACTAGTCGGTGTCAACAGTGTATGCCATTCTCTGCATTTTCCCACCTTGTCTGAAAGAATCTAACTAAGAGAAAAAATTTCTTGACATTTCTCTGCATTTACTACACGAATCACATATTTTGGGTTTCTCCCTAATATCTACTGTCAGTGTACCGTTATACCGACAAATTAGAGGAACATTAGACATTTTGATGATGGAACAACCTAACCTAAAAAAATAAAATCACAATATCACATCCATATTAGAACAATCAACAAAATGCATTCTACATTTTGAACTAAATACAAAGAGAGTGGTAGAAGAGAGTGAGAGATAGAGAGAGGGGAGATAGAGAGAGAGAGAATGGGGCAGTCAGCTAGGGCTATCTAGAAAGAGTGGTAGAAGAGGAGATAAAGAGAAGCATAGAGAGAGGGAATGAGGGCGGTGCTAGGGCTAGTAGAGAGAGAATAGGGCGGTGCTAGGGCTAGCAGAGAGAGAGAGAGAGAGAGAGAGAGAGAGAGAGAGAGAGAGAGAGAGAGAATGGGGCAGTCAAAAGGAGAAAGAAAATGGAGAGATAGCTAGCAGCAGGGCTGCGTCATCGGCAAGTTTGTGAGATAGGGAGAGGGAAGGGGGGAGAGCTGTGACATTCACAGGGTTATACTCGCAAGCTGAGGGTTTATAGACGTGATCCCACGTCTATAAACCCTCAGCTGCACACATCTATAAACCCTCAGCTGCGAGTACAAGGAAGTCTCGGCTGGGGTTGCCAACCCCGACTGAGTAATCAATGGGCAATTTTTTTAGATCGAGATTAGCAACCCGGTCAAGATATGATATTTGATAACACTTCGATTAGGGTTGGTAATCCCGGCCGTAAGAAACATTCAAAAAAATAAATATGGGTTCGACCGATCGAACAAAAAACACCCCCAGTGCCACGCGTTGCTGGCGACCATCGCTTACGTGGCGCTGATGTGACTATTAGATGTCTATCCTTGGAAATATTTCTTAGAGGGTCTATTTTGAAATTAATTTTAAAATATGGTTTTTTTTTAATAAAAAATTGCCCTTATTACGCAGCTAAGCCCGATAATTTTGAGACAAGCTCTGGTTTCGTTGTTGCGGGAATATTCTACAAGGAAGAATTAGAAAAATGTTTTTGATAGAATTTTCTCTCTTTATTGAGAGAATAAATTAGAAAATATTGCTTGCTGCTACAATCTGACAGGAAATCTCTTATATCTTTTGTCTGGGTTATGTTCAAAACAAAGAACAAAGTAAATGAAAACAAACATCAGGTCCCTCATATACAAAATAGAAACAAATTCATTCAAACAAAAGACCATGATTAAAGTAAAAATAATTAGATCAAGGGAATATAAAATCCAAAGCCAAATGCTCAAGAATCCCCCGCAGATTTTCCCCTTTGGGTTAGGTGGAAGCACTTTCACGTGTGAAGCAACTGGTGTTGCTTCACTTGTTTTTTTCACTCGTTTTTTTTTTTTTTTCTCATTTCAGTGCTCACTTTTTTCATCTTCAGTTGAGACCGTCTATTTGCTCTGAGTAGGGGTTGCAAGAGAGCAGAGCGTACCTCCCTGCTATAGTCACGAGGATCTAAGTGCACAATATGATTCCCTGTCTTTATGTCTTCTCCCCTCCTGGGGCTTGCTTCTCCTACCCTTCCTTCTCTATGTAAATACGTATTCCCCGTTTCAAGAATGACTTTTTTTGACTTACCTTCTGCATGTCGCAGCATGCAGTATTTTCTGTTGGCCCAAAGTCCCATCACTCTAGTTTTGATGATGATTAACTCATATAGTTATAGTACTAATGATCCTGTGTTTATTAGTCTCAGATTTGTGATCAAGATCTTAGTAGGTGTTTAGTTTCAACAAAGGATTTCAAGTCAAGTTTTAAGCTAGCACGTGTTGATTCAAGAGCTTATGCATTAAGACCACACCAAGTACTCAAGAGGAATCTAGCTCATTGGATCAAGGTTTGGACCAGTCAAGAAGGAGAAAAAGACTTCAAGTGAAGCCCTTCAAGAGAAGACTTGTGTCTAGGTTTGTTTGTTAAGATTTTGTTTTTAGATAAAATGTACATGATAGATTAGTTGGTGGATTGCTCAAGTATCTTATACACTCACACTCAAGATTTATTTGTGTTTTCGTAAAAGAGTTTTCATTTTGGAAAAATACCGGTTTGGTTTTTGATATACATATACACATATGTTTTAACCAAAACCATTTTTAGTGATTATTGTCAAAATATAGATATTTCATCATATATGTGTAGTGGATCATATCCATACATAGTAAGCTTCAAAAGTGTTTTAAAATATCTTGTTTTGTATTTGGAGAAGTTTTGGAAAATCTATTTGAAAAATACGGTTTTTGCCAAATTTCTAAGTTACAAAATAGTTCAAAATCTTTGTAACATGTTTTGATTTTTACTCAAACATGTTTGTATATCAAAGTATCATACTGAACTTATTTTTGTAGATTTTTAGAGATTTTATGAGATTTTATTGAAGGAAAATGACAAACTTTTAATTCCTAAAAAAATACTGTTTTGGCCTTCTGCCGGTCGACCGCACGGTCGACCGATCCAGGGGTCGGTCGACCGGGCGGTCGACCGACGTGCACAAAACGTGCACGGCCTGTTTGGCTGCAGGGCCGGTCGACCGACCCGGTCGACCGCCAGAGAGTTCTGCTCTCTGGAAATGGCCCCGATCAACCGGGCGGTCGACCGGCGAGAGCTCTGCTCTCTGTATCCAGGCACGGTCGACCGACCGGTCGACCGCTGGCTCAACGGTCAGAAATCTGACCGTTGGCCGGTCGACCGGCAGTCAACCGCCAGCAGTGCAGACTGCTGACTTTGGCCTGCAACGGCTAGTTTTGTGAAGCCTATAAAAGAGGCTTCTCTTGAACTGTTTTCTACAAGATTTAAAGAGAGTTTTTGGGTTAGTCTTGCATATCTATTTCAGTGGTTTTCTCCACAATTTTAGAGCCAATATTTCCAAATCAAAAGGAGAGTTTATCAAGAGTTTTCAAAGTGATTTTCTTATGTTTTCCACCACAACTTCCGTCCTTATTTTTCTCACAAACACTTGAGCTATCCATTGCTATACCTATCCTATAGGGATCTTTGTTGTGAGAAGATTTTAGGTGATCAAAGTGTTGTGATCACCAAAGTTTTCATCTTTGTATTTGAGGAGGCGAACTTGCGGGTTCGCGTTGTTTCAGGTTCTAGTGAGAACTCGGTGTAGAGGTGCGGCCTCGGCAAGTTAGTGTGCTTGCCGTGTGTTTGTTCTTGTGGAGCAAGTGAGGGGACTAGTGAGTCCAAGAGTTCTAGTGTGAACTCCTTGTAGGTGTTGCGGCACCGAGTGATCCGGTGGGATCGATTCTAGTGAAAATCCTTCATAGTGTTGAAGGCGGGGACGCAGAGCAAGTGTGCTCGAACCTCGAAATAAATCTCCCGTGTTTGCGATTGCTCTCTCTCTATCTCTCACTTGTCTTTATATCTTGCATGCTTATATTGCTTTCATCTTTATATGCTTGATATATATATTTGTGCTCAAATTGATATATCTTGAGGATTGTTTGCTCCACTTCTATTCAACCAAGAGAGTCATAGCGACACCTCAACTCTTATAGAGGAATCTTGAGAAGTTAGTCCAGAGCCCCTCACGGGGAATCCGGCTACACTCTTAGGTTATACTTGGTGTGTTTAGTTTAAGAATTTTTAGTTTACTTAAATAGTTTTAATTTCGCATTTATTCACCATTAGATTAGCTAGTCACCTATTGACCCCCCTCTAGGTGATTTCATTTTCATCCACTTCGACACTGACTGATGTATTATTGACTTGACATCCAGTAGTCTTTATGAGGATGGGAGCCAACCTATACTTTTCTTGAGCTTGCCTTGTGATAGGTAGTGAAAAATGCATAATTGTCATCATATTTACCATCACATTTGCACATTTATTCATATTATAATGCACATTTATTAATATTTTGTTATTTAATGTGTGCAGCCTCGAATTATTATTTTAATAATAAATAAAGCTTAAAGAGCCCAAAGCCCAGATCCAAGCCCATGTTTGAAGCCCAGGTGTAAAAGCGCAATTATAAGAGTCAAAATGCAAATACAAGGGATAAAAGTTGCAAATATCAGAGATAAGGGAAGGATAGACTTCTATCCAACCCTAAACACTTGCAGGATGAGGATAAAAGCCCAAGATAAGAAGGAAATTCGTGGATAGAAGATTTGGGATATTTGAGATCAAGGTAACTTGATTTCTAAGTTATCTCGAAATCCCACTAAAAGAGGCCGGATCAACTTCCAGAAGCAAACGCCCAGATGGACGGACCAGGAGAAGCCACGCGCCAAAGCGCGTGGCAATCTGCCACTATACTGCCGCAAAATTGCGGCAAAATCCCAGTTTTTGCGGCAATCCGAGCTTATCCAGAGACCATTTTTTCGTGGGCGACTCTATCCGGGACTCCTCTACCTTCTGCACCTATAATACCCCCTGCAGTGCAACGTACAGGGCATCCAGAGACGATTAGGGTTTTCTTTAGCCATTTTTATTTCAGCAAGTTATAATTTTCGTTTTATGCCCGTTGTGAGAAAGGAGCTTTGTAATTGGAGATTATTCTGCAATAAAGGTCACTCTTTGTTCTCATTTAATTTCTGCAATTTAATTTTATTTTGTGATCTCTCTGGTTTTCTTTTTAATCTGTGATCTCTTCTGGTTTCTTTTTCTTTGTTTCCTTGCAATCTTTCTCATTAAATAATATAAAAAAAAAAATAATAAATTGAAAAAGAAAAAAATAATGATGATGAACTAATCCTCTCTAGTGGTTTGCTGAGATTCTTAAAGCAACCCTAGAGCAGTTAAGCCTTGATCTGATTAACGAACATCTCTAGAAAACCCTAGGTTTAAAGGCACTTTTCTAGAAGATTAACAAATACCTAGAATTCCTAATCTAGGTTGCATATTAAAAGACTTTTCATGATTTCAAACTTAAGAACTAGGACAGCATAAATTTGAGATTCATCTTTATTAAGCTGTACCTAGATGTTAGGATGAACCATAGCTTGGCTTTTAATAATGTACTTAGTTAGAATCTTGTATTTATTTTTTCTGCTTGAATTATTTGTAATAACTTAGGGTGAATCATGTACATCTTAAGATGAAGATCAAGCCCCTTAACTTGCAATAGGGTTGTGGTAGAAGATCAGCAAAGCCACATCTTTCATATCATATTTCTCAATCTAATCACTTCTTCTCTTATTTTGAAGTTAAAGAGGAATCGGGTCGAAAAGCTTGCATCGCATCCTTCCCTGAGGATCACGACCCGCTTGAGCCCTTGCTACAGCGGATTCGCATTGAGACTAAGAAATCTGAACTTTAATTCTTTTTATTCTTAAAATCTCAATCAATTTTGGCGCCGTTGCCGGGGAAGGAACGACACGATTTCCTCCATCTAATCAATTTTTATTTTTTTCTGTTTGCAGATACAGAAACAGGAAAAAAAGCAGCAGCAAGGACACATAGCTACCCAGTGCCTCTGCCCTCGAAGGCAGAGCACCAGGGCCTACAATTTGCCGCAAATTTGCGGCAAAAGTCGCAAAATTGCGGCATTAGTGTAGAACTACTAACCTGCTTTTCTGCAGGTTGCTCTGCATTGCAAAATTTGCTTACTGCTGTGATTAAATTTCTCTGTTATCACTCTGCACTGCTAATTAATAACATTAACCCATTTGTTGAAAATAAAAAAAAATATTAGACTCTTGCATTTAGGGCACGTGTCTATTTTTAATTCTTTTTAATTCTGTTGAAGAGTGCTGGCGACAAGGTACGTTTGCATAGCATATAGATTAGGAAACACTCTTGGTTGTTTACTGCTTTCTTGAGTGATACTTTTCTACAGCTTTACATGTACACTAATTCATCTTAAGGGCATAACCCTAAGCAAGATAAGGTGGGGATTTCATTACCCTTCCTTGGCCCACAATCATATCCGTCACACTCACAACCCTAACCTTAAGTAATTTGACTAGACGTTGGCCCTAGGTTAACTCGGACTCAATAGGAGATTGACCGAAGGAGGAATTGTTCGAAATTAACTCTTGTCAAATCGTGTCTAGGCAGGGGATTGAGGGCCAAAAGCCCGAAGAATGGTGGTTATTTAATTAAGGAACGTCTCTGACGAAAAACCTCCCACCGGTCTTGCCACCTACCTGGCCGATTAGCTGTGGTTAACGTCGACAGTAGACCTCCTAAGGAAGTCTAAAGTTAGGAGTCGTCTAGGTCAGGCTTACCCTAGATTAGGATTTTTGATTATTTTTCTTTTTTATTGATTGATTGGGTGAACTTGTTTGCTGATTGTGCATGCCCGCTTGGTCGAGAGACCCACTTACATCCAGCTAACTAGAACTAGTTCACCACCCGAGCTCAAGCCCGACTCACACATGGCACAACCACAGTCACTCCAAGATAGGTTCTATCCTATTAGAACCTCTCTTCTTCTTCTTGCATCAAGCTTACTATTGAAAGTGTTGACCAATTTGAACTCAAGCCACAATACATCAACACCCTTCCCAAATTTCATGGGCTTGAATCCGAGGATGCATACTTCTTCATAAGGGAATTGAAGAAGTATGTCTCATGATGATATACCTAAGTTAGGAAAAGATGCTATCAAACTTAGGTTTATCCCCTTTGCTTTGAAGGATTTAACAAAGAAATGGCTCTACAGTCTAGAGGCCGGTCAATATCTTCTTGGATATTTCATTAAGGCCTTCTTAAAGAAATTTTATCCCGTTCACAGACTGCACTGATTAGGAAGACATCCTACAGTTTAAGCAAACAGCCATGAACCTTTTTGGAAATACTTCGAACGTTTTAAGGACCTCCTTGCCCAATGCCCTCACCATGGGATAGAGAAATGGCGACTTTGCCAAGTTCTATATGATGGATTAGATTATCCTACTAAAACGCTGTTAGAATCCTGTGCCAAGGAGGATTTTTGCAAAAGAACGAAGATGAAGGATGGTTATTATATGAAGAATTAGCTGATATACCATCCAATGGGAACCTACTCCGGAAAAATTTAGGACTAATGACCCCTACTTCTTCTAAAGGAGGTATCCATTCCATTGAGCCAACGTAGCAACCGATGCTAAGTTAGCTGCTGTTATGCGAAGACTAGAGGCTCTTGAAACTAAAGAGCCAGTCTCTGTGAACCAAGTCAGCCCAACATCTTCGGCGGGCTGTACTTACTGTCAAGATATGAACCATGTGTTCGAGGAATGTCCTGTCTTCATCGCGCATCAAAGCTTGCCCGAAATATGAATGCGGCCTTCACAAGGCCCGCCAACAATCCTTATTCACCCACCTACAATCCCGTTGGAGAAACCATCCCAATTTTCATGGGGCCCAAGCAACAATGATCAAATGAGCCCAAATTCTCCAACACTTCCAAAATCCACCCTATCAACAAATTTCCCTAGTCAAAATCCTCCACCACTTTCCAAAATTCACAAATGGGACAAGACTTTCAAATTTGGAAAGAAAGATGGACACTATAGTTAAAAGCCACGACAACGCTGGCTCAAATCTTAACTAGGATAGAGATCCAGTTAAACCAGCAAGAGAGACAGAGGGGGACCCTACGAGTCAACCATTGCCAAATCCTAGGAATCCTAGGCTAGCCAATGAGGCTCAAGACCCAAATCAGTGTCACAATGGTTCATACACTCAGATCAGGGAAACAAGTTGATAATCAAGTATCCATGCCATCGGATCCATCTCAGCCATCCATCCATCTAGCTCCACTTCCATTCCATCTAGCTTCACTCCTGCTCCATCCAGCCCCAATGAAACTGAGCTGAAAAGTCAGCAGGTCAGATGCACCAGCCTATAGCTCCATTTTCAAATAGGCTTAGAAGTAACAACAATGCACATATGGAGAAATTATTAGAGGTGTTCATCAAGTTAGGCTCAACATTCCACTTCTTGATGCAATCCAACAGGTCCCTAGTTATGCCAAATTCATTAAGGACATGTGCACCAAGAAAAGAAAGACTAATGTGCCTAAGAAGGTTTTTCTAGCCATTAACATTAGTGAGCTACTGTCCAACCAGATCCCTATCAAGTATAAGGACTCAGGTTGTCCCACCATTTCTTGCACCATAGGTCGAGCCGAAATCAATCGAGCACTCCTCGATTTAGGAGCCAGCATCAATTTGCTCCCTTTCTCCGTGTATCAACAACTTGGATTAGGTGAACTCAACCCGATCCAAGTTACTATCAGTTGGCTGACCGCTCTATCAAAGTTCCTAAGGGAGAAATCATGACGTTCTCATACGGTAGGAGAATTCATTACCCAGTAGTTTTCATTGTCTTAGAGACACAACCTGTTCTAATCCTAGGTCCCAAACTCCCGTCATCTAGGAAGACCGTTCCTAGCAATGCAAATGCAATAATCAATTGTAGAAACGGATCCATGAGATTAACTTTTGGGGATATGACCAGGAAGTCAATGTTTTCAACCTAGGTAAGCATCCCTACGATGTGACCGACCAACCCTTTGAGGTTAACTTCATTGAAAATATGACGAGTGAGCATAATGATGAGATCATACTTGAGTCAGAGAAGAGGAAGATTTAGAAACAAGTGATATCAGCCTTGATGAGATCGAATGGGAATCAAATCTGAGTTCTATAGAGATGGGAGAACTCTAGCTTAACACCTCCACCCATTGAGCCACTCTTCTTTGGAGTTAAAAGCCTTGCCCAACATCTTAAGTAACGCCTACCTAGGTGAACAAGAGACGTTACCGGTCATAGTTGCATCTAATTTGACCAATAGGCAAGAGGAGGACCTGCTGGCAACCCTTAGGAGACATAGGGAAGCCATTGGTTGGACTATGGCAGATATCAAGGGACTGAGCCCTACGATAGTCCAGCATCGTATCCATCTAGAGGAAGGGGTTAGACTGAAGAGGGATCCACAGCGTAGGCTAAACCCACTCATGCAGGAGGCTGTACACGCCGAAATAGTGAAACTGTTAGATAATAGGATCATTTATCCATTTCCGATAGCGAATGGTTAGCCCAATGCATGTGGTCCCTAAGAAATCTCTTTACTGTGGTAGAAATGACAAACATGAGTTAGTGCAAACACGATTGCCTACCAAGGTTAGAGTATGCATAGACTACCGCAAGTTGAACGCAGCCCACTAGAAAGATCATTTTCCCCTCCCATTTATTGACCAAATGCTGGAAAGATTGTCGGTCATGAGTACTACTGCTTCTTGGACGGTTATTCAGGGTATAACCAAATCCATATAGCCCCGGAGGACCAAGAAAGACAACGTTCACGTGCCCATTTGGGACATTTGCCTACCGTCGAATGCCTTTCGGCTTATGCAATGCCCCCGCACATTCCAACGTTGTATGTTAAGCCTGTTTCTGATATGGTTGAGCGTTTCTTAGAGATTTTCATGGACGACTTCTCCGTCTATGGGAATTCATTTGACCAGTGTCTCCATCACTTGGAGCTAGTACTGAGTAGGGCACCGAAAAGAACTTGTACCCTCAATTGGAAAAAGTGTCACTTCATGGTGCAACATGGGATTGTCCTAGGTCATGAGATATCTGGGAAGGGATTAAGGTAGACAGGCCAAGGTGGAGATCATAGCGAAACTTCCACTTCCGCGATGCGTGAAGGACATTCGTCTTTCTTAGGACACGCTGGATTTTATCGTAGGTTCATTAAGGACTTTAGCAAAATTGCTAGACCCCTTACAAACCTTCTAACTAAAGACGTGTCTTCATCTTTGATGATAGGTGCCATAGTGCATGGGAGAATTGAAAGTCGAACTTATCTCTGCTCCTATCATCTCACCTCCCGACTGGTCCAAACCTTTCGAGATCATGTGCGACGCTTCTGATTTTGCGATAGGTGCTGTCTTAGGACAGCATAAGGATAACAAGCAGCATGTGATCTATTATTCGAGTAGGACGCTCAATGACGCCCAAATGAACTATACTACAAC
>JAVJIF010028099.1:0-15089 GCA_038442645.1 Agave tequilana | reverse complement strand
TTAAATAATTTGTTTAGGTCATAATAGTTTTTAATTCCGCATTATTTGACATTAAGTGACCATTAGATTAGCCATCACCTATTCACCCCCCTCTAGGTGATCCTACAGATCTCTCTCCCCCCAAAGAAGTCCCCTATCGGCCTCCTCTCTAGAACCCCCTCCGCTGCCTCTTCGAAGCCTCCCCCCTCCGATCTCTCTCTCCCCTCAAGAAATCTGGCCCCTTCCCCTCCGCGCCGAGCTATGGTGAGCCTCTCTCCAGTGAGCCCCCTCTCTCCTCGGCGAGGCCCTTTCCGACGAACCTCAAGGTATCACTCTTATTATTTTCTTATATTTTGTGAAATTGTTATTTGTGAAATGATAATCTTCAAAAAATTGATTTGATGCTAGCTAATAGTTTAGAAAAAATGTGAAATTTATTGAAAAATGCTAATTAGTTTAGAAAAAATTGTAAAATTATTGATTTGATGCTAAATTGGTGAAATTTGTGTTGTATGCATGATGTGTAATGTGTGCTAAATTGTGAAAAAAATGATGCTAAATGTGTGTTAAATTGGTGGGAAAAATGGTGCTAAATGTATGCTAAATTAGTGAATTGTGTGTGTAATGTGATGTGTGATGTGTGTGTTCACGTGTGTAATGTACACATGTGTGTTCATTTGTGTGTTTATGTGGGGTGTGTGAATGTGGTCATGACATGTGTGATGTGAGTGTGAGGGTGTTTATACATGTGCATGATGTGTGTGTGAGTGTGTGATGCATGCGTGTGTAATGTGTGTCGTGGCTCAGACATTAATTTTATTTGAAATTTTAGTCATGTTTTATCGAAATTAATTTCTTGATTTTATGTCTAGATATACTAAAGATGGATTAGAAATGGATTCATGCTGATCGGTTAAGTACCGAATATGAGAAAGTGTAGAGGAGTTTATCAACTTTATTGTTGAGCATGCAGACAATCCTAACCGTATTAATTATCTGTGCGTAAATGTGGTTATCTTGATAAAGTTATAGTTGAAGTATTAAGGGACCATTTATTCATTAATGGGTTTGATATAAGTTATACACGATGGATATGTCACGGTTAGAGTGCAAGAGAAGGCAAACCTATTAATTCAAGTGATAGAAAATGTGATGAAAGGGAAAAATCAAATGTGATGAGGTGATAAATTAGAAGACATGATGCATGATGTAGATGAATACTTTGTGGATCATCCATACTTATTCGAGCTTGAAGAATGGTATAGAAAAACTTTTATATGTTGGTTCCAAATTCACTAAGTTATCTGCAATTTTGAGATTATACAATTTGAAAGCGAGAAATGGGTAGAGCGATAAAAGTTTTTCATTCTTTCAAACTCTTGAAAGATATGCTTTTTAAGGAAAATGAACTTCCGGATCGCACGGACGAGGCCAAGAAAATCTTGCACTATATGAGTATGGATTATGAAAAGATACATGCTTGCTCTAATGATGTATTTTGTATCGAAAGGAATATGAACATTTAAACAAATGTTCGGTTAGTGGAAGGTCACGGTACAAAAAAAAAGACAAATCTCCGGCTAAGGTACTATGGTATTTTCCGATAATGCCCAGATTTAAATGCATGTTTAAGAATGCAGAACATGCGAAGAGCTTGACGTGTTATTCAGATGGGATGATTATTGATAGTATGTTGCGGAATCCTGTTGATTCTCTACTATAAAATATGATTAATGAAAAGTTTTTGAATTTGAGAGTGATGCAGGAATCTCCGGTTGTGTTTATCGCGAATATAATGGAAGGATGTCAGCGCGGTGTTTGTATTTTGCACCATTGAATATGAGGTAAGTACTCGAGTTTTATAATAAAATTAATTGTTGTTTTAATTCAACTTCATGCTAATTTTTGTTATAGTTCATATTGGGTGTTGTGTATGATTGACCCACACAACAGTATTATACATTAGTTGGACCTGGTACGTCACGATCCGCGACGTGAGATTACTGATATGATTCATATGTGAGTGTTTAATACTTATATCTATTCCATTAGCTCTAGTATATATAAATCTTTTATTATCTTTGTTTTATGAAAAGAGTTGCTGCTATGTTTATCACAAATAGTAATCAAAATGTGCGATCTACGAGTATGCATCCTACATGGAGGTTAATTAAGGTATTTTTCTTTTAGTATTGATATTTTTTAATAATTAACAATTTTAAAGTTATGTCTTATTAATTCAATTCTTATAGTGTCCTCGTCAACTGGATAGCGTAGTGTGTGGGTACTACGTACCGCAGTTTATGCGGGAGATCGTTACTTCTCGATGGAATCCCATTCTAATACATGTATAATCATTTGACATAAAAGTCACTTTTTAGTTTTGTTAATATTAAAGTAAACATGATACTAATTCAATATTTTCACGGTATAATAAAAAAAGGATACACGGATGATGAAGTAGATGTGATTCGCGAAGAATGAGCAGAATTCGTTCTAGAGCATGCTTAGTAGAAAGTATTTTAGTATTTCATATATTGTGATACGTGCTTGTTTCATGTTTCATATTTGTGATATATATTTGTTTAATATTTTGATCATCTTTTGGTAGGCATCCATCACTAGCTAGGAGGTGGCCCTGAGTGAGACCGGCTAGGCAGCGACGTACGAGGGACAGTCATGCAGCGTGGTGAGGGTTCAAATATCGCTCTAATGATGTGTATATATCTTGAAATCTATTTGTGACTTTTAAATAGATTATTGTATATATATTACTGAGTGGGATGATTGAATAATGCACAAAAGAATTCATTAACTAATATCTTTATTAAATTATGTACAATGTACATTTAAATACAAAAAAAATAGACATTTCAATCATCAAATTGCACCTTTCTAATCAATTCAGTCTCTTCATAATAACTTTTTGATTTATATGCAAATAACATGTAAGCAATTTCACTTCTGAGCTTCTTTACAGCCGTATTGCTTATAGAGTTATTGAAGCAGGTACAACAAATGCTATAAAATCGATATACTTGCAAACAAATATAGCGCAATCAACACTGTAGAAACATGAAAAGTAATTAAATTTAACATTATTTTTTAAATATTGAAATATGTTCAATAAGAATTAATAATTGATAAATCTTTCAAATTAAACTTGTATATTAGCCTGTGGAGACACTTTGCATACTTAATATTATATTTCTTCATCTTTTCTTGAAATCTTCATCAAATATTCTTAGCAGTCTTTCTTTCTGCATGTACAAAAGTAAAAAATAACATTTAGTTTTAATGTAATTGAATCCAAATAAAAAAATATTATGATCAAGATTGAGTTACTGTTGTTCTAGCATCACTCTGGTACAGTTTTAATGCGCTTTTAGATTTATCTACAGGACTTAAAGAGATGTAAAAAATTCACGCTTGTGCTGGCAGCCAAAAACCAAGAGGATCTAGTGGAATCAACATCATCGGCACTATGTTTGTGATTGATCGGGAAGAACAAGTATTTTGTGTCACTATTCTAGTTTTCAGTTTGTTCTTTTTTAAAAATTCTTCAAGATCATATTTTTTGATACAACACGTGCTATCAACATTAAATGAAACAAATATAAAATATTAAAATTATTGATTGTAATATAACTGCGACAACATCATTGAATTATTATTAGACAGTGACTAAGGTCACAGTCCATTTTATGAATTATCACAAAAACTTGGTCGCAATTCTTCTTGTGTATTGCAACCAAAGTCACATTTCTCATTCTAGGTCACTGTTATATTGATTTTTGCGCATTTTGACAGATGATAATCTATGTTAAAAAATTAAAAAGAAAAAGTCATAATTATTCATACCTTACTGTGGAAGAATAAGTTTTCATACCTCCTTTTTGTTCCAGACGCTTCATATAAAAATGAATGATATTTGCATCTATATCCTTGTAGAACATTAGATCCTCTATGTCATTTTCAGCAACATGTATTTCATTGTCTGCATCCTGGGATGCAATAGCACTGCAAGTAGCAATATTTTAGAGTTTTTATTAATAAATTACATGAGTTATTGTACAATTAAAAAAGTTTTGATTATAATATAATGGCGACAGCCACAATTATATTAATTTGAGCATTTTTTACAGAATTTAGAATTTATACAAATACAAGAAAGAAACTCAATTACTCATAAGTGGCTTTGTCAAAAAAGTTCTTGATTATTGCTTGTGTTTTGGGCTTCAGGCATTGGTACAGAATGCTTTCATTTAGATCCTTGAATGTTGAATGACTTTTGCCTTTAATTGTTGTGTCAAAATCAGGGTTAATTATTTCTGTCTGAGCTTGTGGAACTGTCTCCTTACATACTTCTTTATTTGTTTTAGATAAACAAAGTCGGAGTCATCACGGTCTCTTTCAGCTCTCTTACGTTCTTTAACTCCCATCTTTATAGATTCTTTGGAGATATCCACTGACTTTTCTATATTAGCTTCTCCTTTCTCCACAATGGGAGATTGTCCTTTAGTTTGTATATCTGAAGCTTTGTCTATGTTGATATCATGTATTGCTTGAGTCAAGTTTAGAGAAACTCTCAAAATTCTACTCCACTAATATTTATCTCAAAATTTGCTTCTCTACTGTCTCAGCATTTTTCTTCTCAAGGATGATATCCTCCTTCTCCTTCCTCATCTTCTCCCAATCATTTTCTTCCTTCTCCTTTCTCCCTGTCTCCATCTCCTCTTCCTCTTTTTTCTTCCTCTTCTTCTCCTTCTCTTGTTCCTAACTTTCCTTCCTCCTCTTTTGCTCTTCTTCTTTTTCCTTTCTCCTCTTCTCCTTCTCAATTCTCTCTTGCTCATTTCTCCTTTTCTCCTCCTTGTCCTCCTCTTTCTTTTTCCTCTTTCTCCATCTCCTCTTTTCCTTCTCCTTCCTTCTCTTCTCATTCTCTTTTATCTCCTGCTCCTCCTTTCTTATCTCCTCTTGCTCTTTCTTTAAATTTGTCTTTCTGATCATCTCTTCCTCCTTCTAGACCTTCATCCACTCTTTCTGCTTTTTTAATATTCTTTTTTCTCCTTTTTCCTCCTTTTTCTTTCTTCTCTATCAGCCTTTTCCTTTTTCATTTTTTCAATTTTGTTCTCTAATTCAAGCACTCTATTTTCAGATATATATATTTTCATTTCTCAGAATCTCTACTCTTCATTTCTATCATCCCTTGGATCTAGTAGAGAACTTGCAATATGTGTTTCTATCATGCTCTCTTCAATAATATTTGCATGTTTTTGTTCCTTTTCAATTCACTTTGGGGATTTTCTTTAGCTATTTTTTCTTCATCCTCTACTACAGCAAGGCCGATGATAGTTTTTTTTTCTCCCTTGAAATGTAGGACATTCTATTCAAAACCTGCAGGTCAGATAAAACATATATCAAATTACAAACAAAATATTGAGTACTGTGACTAAACTCGCAGTCTTAGACAAAAATTAACAATACTTGATTTCCATAAAGAAATGCGATTATGGTCGCAGTACTAACAAAACATTAGAAAATTTGTGTTTTAATATGTCTGCGACCACAGTCGCAGTCTCAAAAAAATAATTTACTAAACCGAAACAATCAAAGGTTGTGTTTCAATAGGATTGCGACTTTGGTCGCAATCAGAAACATAAGATGTAAGCAAACAATTGAGTAAACATTAGGAAAATTTTGCTTTATCATTACTGCGACCACAATCACAGTCTTAAAAAAATTTACTAAAAAAACTAACAAAACTTGTGTTTTATCAAGATTGCGACTTTGGTCGCAGTCAGAATCAGATTATGTACGCAAACAATTTAGGTCGACGATTGTGATCGCGGTACTAACAAAACATTACAAAATTTGTATTTTATCATGACTGCTGTCACAATCTTAGTCTTAAAAAATTTTTACCCACAATTTATGTTGGCTTATAAAAACTACGACTTTAGTCGCAGTCCTTATAAATCACCAACTATAAGCAAAAATTATAACTACGACTATAGTCGCATTACTAACACAACAGTAAATAATTGTGTACAGTTTTATGTTGTTTTATACTAACTTTTTTTTCTTCAATCTCTGATAGAATGATATCTTCACGGGTTTTGCTACTATTATGCAGACCTCATCGTTCTGCCCTTGGAGTTTTGTCGTTCATTTCCTTTCTTGGATCGACAATTTGAACTCTTTCTCATAACCAATACTGCAGCATATATTAATGTATCAGTTAAATAATACTTGACTAGATATATGCAATTAATATCAATTTTAAAAATAGTTTAATTATACTCACAAGAATTTGCACAGAGCATTCTTGTAGCTCAAATGTATTCTAACTGAAATTGTTGAGTGATTCAAAGAATAACTGTCAGACAGCTTTAAACCAAGATATGCTATTCATTAGCTGAAGATTTGCATTCTGCTCTACCAAACACCAAGGTGTTGTGCATTTACTATCAGAGAAAATGGATGTCACTGACATATATAAATGTACCAAAGTTGTGAAGTCCTGGGCTACAAGCCTTGTCTATCTTTAATAACTTCATTTAATGCTTGCTGATCCAGCTGCTCATTTCTTGCCAAATCAAATTGAGTTCGCCTTCTTTTTTCTATCAAAAGGTCATCCAAAACATCTTTAATTGAGATTTTTGTGACCTTCTTCACATTTCTGAAATAGTGTTTAATAACACCTCTATCCTTAACATACGAATTTTATTCATAATGAAATTCGCTCATTCAATAGATAGACCAAAAGTAAGCGCCACATGTTTATTGGATTCTTTTTCCTCCAATTTCGAATAATCTTGAATCCATGTCATATTGATCTAGTACTTTTAAAATACTAACGTTGGACTTCAATCCCTTCTCTGTTGCAAATTTCTCATTGTAGAATGTCATGAACGTAGGACAGAAAGGTGTGCCCTTCATAGCTGATGTGGTAATTCTTTGGGAATCAGTCCAATATGGAGTGGATATAATCAAATCACAAAAAATCACAGCAAATGCACATATTTTTACATGGAAAACCCGAATATGAAAACCCATGGAGAGAGGGAGAGAGATTCCACTATATTAATGATGATTATAGTTGCGTTTCTCTAGTATATTAGGGTTTTTCAATACAATTGATCGTCCTTTTCATATTGGAAGGGTTTTAATATATATAAAAGTTATGACTCTTGGATAAGATTAAGGAGTCCTGCTCAGTTTGAACTCTTAACTTCCTTCTCTTGAAGGCGATTGAACTGAATATCTTGATTTGAATGAGGTGGATGAGAGTCCATCTTTATCGGGCAGTCTACAGATGAGGATGATTCATTCCTGAGGGAGTAACTGCCTAGTAAATGGGATACGGGCTAGAGATGAAGATATTTGTAACTAGATTTATCTCTTCCTTCTAACCGCCTAATTCGCTTGGAATACGAACTGGGAGAAGGCTCTGGATCGAAGGTTCTAGGAGTGGTCACGTGTCGAATATCCATCCGACGCTATATAGACACGCGCAATGGTATTGGGCTGGTCAGAAAGTGACCACTACAGATGCCCCCTCTGCTTCTCTCTCTTAGGAGGCGGTCTGGGGATGCCTCCTCAGGAACCAAGGGTTTGTTAGGGATCTGAGAGATGAAGTGAGAGAGAAGAAGATAAGCTGGATATGATCTCGGGTGATGGCTGTCGCTTCAGCTCTTGTCTTTAGTGGCGTGTGTGGTTCTACAGACTGGCAGGGCCTTAAATGCATGTTCCATATGTTGCGGCGTTAAGTAAGTAACTGTCGCTTCTCAAGGCGTGCGACATTCGAGGAAGATGCGGTATATCTTACACGATGGTCAAAGTCCCACATATTGTGACACGTATAGGGTACTTAATTGAGTGGCCCTTCGTTTTCCTTTGAGATTTGAGACTTTAGACGGTTGGCGCTTGGGCTTCTTCTTTATAAATAAGACATGATCTTTAGGGGGAGAACTTCGTTGGTTCTGAAATGCTTCTCCACTTTTCAGATTCAACTGTGTCTTGTGAGCAATGATGTCTTCTTTCTTCATCCGGTGGAGGAAGGAGAGGGAGAAATTAGAGAACGTTGTTGTACTCCTGGTGTTCAAGAATATATTTATCGTGGGGTGTTGGTTCTTACGATGAACTCATCATGCGATATCTGTTCTTGCTAGTCTACTCGTCTGGTCTCCGATAGGATCGGGATGGGTAGTGGATGGAGACTATGTGTTCTCGTCCTTTTTGCACCGAACCTAGAGCAGGACAATAAGGGCGTTTGATGGCGGTTTTGACCCCTGGGGTTAATTGTCAGTGCTCTTATTAGATGTTGGAGCCTTGGCTACCTCCGGTCATGATTTCATCCTCGGGGTCAAGTAATTGGCATCGGTATCCTCCTCACCTTGTAGGCTTCAGTCTGCGGTTCTGGGCGCTGTCCTCCTGGCATGTGTCTTTCTGAGAGTTCTCAGTATTATCACTTATCCGACTCTGGTGGATTACTTGCTTAGGAGTCATCACTAGGACGCAACTGAGGAAGTGATAGAGAGCACCTCTACTTTTTTCTCTCTTGAAGAACACGTTCGTGCAGCACTAAGACTTGTACCACTCTTGTTATATATATCCACTCTTGTACTTGGATGGATGTAACTGAAAAATTCTATAATAAAACAGAGAATTAAGAAAATATATGTTTTCTGGATCTTGCCTAGTTTTTGTTTAATTTGCTGTTGTGTTTGCTCGAGGTGTCGCTTTTATGTCAATGTGTCTGAGATGTGGGGCATGTGGTTCCCGAGTGGGGCTTGTTTCCATAATGATATCTGTAAATCTTACTCGAGTAGGGATGATTTCATGCTTGGGGTTATGTTGTTGTCGTGTCCCTCCTCTAGGAGATTATTCGAAGAGTTGCCGTCAGGGTAAAGACTGTATAGACTATTTGACTCGCTCGGGTGGCCGTCAAGGTAAAAACCTGTTTAGGCTGACTCCGAGCAGCCTCAGGGGGCCCTATCTTTCAGGAGACTCCCTGAGGGATTGCCGTCAAGGTGAAAAATTTGTATAGGTTGCTGTCTCACTTGGGTGGCCAACGTAAAAACCTGTATAGGCCGAGTCCGAGCAGCCATAATGGGCAAGTCCCTATCTTTCAGGAGCCTCCCCGAAGGATAGCCGTCAAGGTGAAAACTGTGTAAGTTGTTGATTCTCTCGGGTGGCTAAGATAAAAACCTATCAAGGCCGACTCTGAGCAACCATAGTGGAAGAATCTCCATCTTTCAAGAGACTACCTAAGGGATAGCCATCAGGATAAGTCCATTTGTGCATAGATCTTGGAGTAGGTGACTGAACCTGAAGAAATATGACTAAGATAGTAAAAAAAAGTAATTCTTCATTGGATACCACAGGGTTTATATGTAATATCTCTTCAGGTGGAAAGAGCTTCACTGCTTCCTAAGTTTGTTCCCATCTTGATCGGCTAGGGTGTTGCCTCCCCGAGCGGTGATTATGTAGGAGGGCCTTCCAGTTGGATCTTAGCTTTCTATGGTCCTTCTGTCACGTAGTTTGAATCACACGCTTCAAGACCAGGTCACCAAATTGAAATTCCCGAACCTTTACCTTTTTGTGGTGCGAGGCTTGGATCCGTTGTTAATAGGCTGCGATTTGGATTTGGGCCTGCTGAAGCCTTTCCTCTGATTGACCCAATGTCAAGCGAAGTAGGGTCGTTAATAAAAATTATGACAAGTTGGTTCAGATGCAGCGAGAAAACCCGGTTTACTAAGTCTATGCAACACATTAGGCGGGAGAAATCTGGGGAATGAGACTAGGATTGTGAACTCTGACGGAACTAGCCACGAGCGAAGTCAGGACCAGGTGGGGCCATTGCGTAACACAGCATCAGGTGTTAAGCACTAGGGTGCGGCGGAGCTAACGCTCTGCAAGGCTCACACTAGGCGGAGCTCACGCGGCGAAGTCAGCGCGTAACACAGCACTAAATTTTAAGTACCTGGATGCAGCGAAGCCCACACCTGGTTGATCTTACGTGGCTAGATCACGACTCTTGCTTGGCGAGACTAGTGGGGTCTGTCGCTCATCAAATCCATGAAGACTGCTAAGTATTGTGGCTCTGAGCTCAATGAAGTCAAAAGAAGAGATCATAATTGCTACTAGAATACTATAGAAAATACTATAGCACCGCCTGACAGAAGTTCTGATTCTGAAAAATCGTTTATACGATACTCCTCGTGTAGTGATATAGTCTATCTGATTTAAATAAGTTATGACTACCCAACTTTCTGTATTGATTCCCATAGTACGCCTATACATAGAATGCGAAGTCGAAGAACTACCCAGTATAAGATAATACGATGCACTAGAATCAAAGAATACCAGAATAAGGGGAAAACTACATCTGACCTGCCGCTACCGCACTAGTCTACCCATATCTTAAGTTGGTATAAAAACTACGAAAATCAGAACAGTGAAAAATGGAAGAGATTCAAGAATCAAAGGAAGGATGATCAAGAAGAAATAGATAACTCTGCACTTGTAGTTGGATTGTATAACCAAAACTCATGCATTCTAGTTGCAAATTTCTTTAACATTAATTTGCCGACTAGTTGTACTGTGGATGTGAAAGCCTAGGCTCTGATACCACCCTGTAACGCCCCGGTCCCACGGGTACGGAGATGTTACTGTGACATATATACATAGGTCGAAAATACTTTTACATATATACACTTAGCATCAGTATAGGAAAGAATCAGAGTACGAAAGTAGGTGGTGCATTATACATTCTAACATATGAGTATAATTACAAAGTTATCACAAAAAGTGACACAATATTACAAGAATATTACATCATCGATAGGCTCAAATGCGAAAATATAAAGAGATAATACAAATATGAATAGTACAAAAAACGCTCATGAGTTACAAAAAGAAAACTCGAGAGACGAACATAAGGGACCTGGAAGGATAGGGCATCGGACTGGTCTGCCGATGATCCACCACGCTCCTACTGTGCAACTCTGATCACCAAGAAGTCCACCACATTCTAAGCTCCAAGATCTAAACATGCATGTCCAAAGGAGTCAGAACTCCCCAACGAGTGGTGTGGTGAGAGCCAAGTGGTGTCAGGATCAAGCACACGTGAATCGATAAATTCGAGCATAAGCATGTATTGAAAACCATTCGTAAGCACATGCACACAGAAACGACAAGGATGCAGTAGCAGTAGTCAAAGAAAATACGATAAAATCAGTTATATAAACTCAAATTACCAAATCTATGAGATTGATTATGTCGAAGGACAAGGAAACCCTCCTATATATACCGTGTACCTCAAGTCCCCGTATCCTGAGTTCATATAACCTGAGTTGTCCCCTAAACTACAAAATCATCATAAACTGATAGAAAATTGATAAAATCAATAATATCGAGTACAGGAAAAATCAGCTGTACAAGCTCAGATTACTGCTTCATGAGACTAGAATAATCCAAATAAGGAAACTATCATCTATATACCTTTATCCCATTGTCACAAAACAACACAATGAATTATTAATTGGTATCATTATTAATATTACTCGACCGATTCATATATCTGGGTATGTGTCTTGGCGTACGACTCAACACACATACATCCATATATGAGTAAGTAGAGATTGATTATTGAAAATGATGATGAGACCAATGAGTTATGTTTATAGTGGATCCCGTGTATACCGGGACAACGGCCCAGGATGTTCTGTTGCTGGTGCATGGAACCTGCCTCGAGGTTCAGGAAGGAGTACGTCTTATTGTATGTCCCATTTAAGAAGGAGAAATCAGGTCCCAACACACCCCATGGAACACCTGGAGGCCCACAGATAGAACTAAAGTTTGAGTTGCACAACATACCTAATACCACCGTCAACATATCCGCCACTTGAAGTCCATCAGTTTTCCTCTTACCCGATGTAAGTTGTTTTTTTTATAGTTTATTATTATGAAATTATCATATTACGAAAATAGCTGGAGCAGGACAGGTTAGGAATTCAGGAGTACAAGAGTACAAAGTACTAGAAATGTAGGTTACTGTATATAATACAGGATAGCATGATAGTATTCACGAAATATAATAATCACCGGACAAGCGGTAAAGTATCAGGTGGCAGGTGATAAGTGATATCATACAAGTGTCAGGTGATAGCATGTCAGGAGTCAGGTGGCAAGTAATAGCACAGTGAATATCACTATCGTATATCACAATACAAGGAAAACTGTCGCGATACATGGATCAATACGAATACAAGAAAATGGTACAATTTTAAAAAATAGTATAAGTACAGGTTTCAAACTCTTTGCAACCATAATAGTAGAATTATCAAGCAGACAAGCGAGCAGGCAAGTAAGCAATCATCCAAGCGAAGCTAAACAAGCAGGGGCGAAGCTAACGTACAGCACTAGATGCCATCACGTTCGGCATGGTTATCGCTCGCGGCACGGCTAAACTCATACGACAGAAGCGAGCGTATGAACGCTATACTACGCACGTGGCGAAGCTGCGTTCACGGCATAACAACGCTCGAACGGAGTCAATAGTAAAGCGCTGAGTGCTAGATCCGCCTAGCAGGCGAGCTAAAAGACCTAACGGTCTGAACAAACTCCTCTTTCGAGAAAGTGGGTGAAAACCCAAAGGGCTAAAGGGTCGGAAGGCCAAGTAGGTACCTGCAGAAGTATTAGCCACCAAACACACGCATGTAAATACAATAACAGGTAATAACTAGGCTATCACTAGAGTAGTGAAACCCGAAGGCCGAGCAAGACAGGAATAAGGTCAGCAACCAGACAAGCGAACAATCAAGCGGAACTACGTAAGCTGGACTGAAGCTAACGCCCAACGCTAAACATTATAACGCACGGCGTAGTTACTGCTTGTGGCGAAGCAATGATAATGTACAACAATTGCTCACGTGCGTAACTATACTTGGACGGAATTAGCGATCAAGCGCTGAGCGCTAGGCTCGCCTACCAAGCGGAGCTAAAAGACTTGATGGTCTGAGCGCACTCCCAGCTACCACGAAACCCAAAGGGTGTAAGGCCAATTCCTATTACGTAGCTCGGGAAGTGGGCTGGCCCAGAGACCGAGTAGTTCTGCACGAGATGTTAGTACCATGCGAGCACACATATAAACTTGATAACGGACTAGACTACCGTGAGTGGTGAAGCCTGGAGGCTGAGTGTAGAGTCCGGAGGCTAAATAACCACAAAGGGGTGGCCACACATGATATAAAGCAATAATAAAGCACATCGCAGGCAGTGTATATGTACATGTATTAACTACACTACTATAAATATTCGTCACAGATCTAATACATGTACAGTCCTAGACACTTGGCCACATACAAATACAAATACACACTCACGTTGGTACACACACATGTCCACACACGAATACAAATATACAGTCCCAGAAATACAATACAAATCCCAAAAATTACAATAAAAATATCAAAGCGGGGTACCAGAGAAATGCGAGAATACTCCCTAAAATATTCAAAAACACTGCACATCTCGTAGCTTCAAAACACGTGCACACACACAGGCCACACTCACAATCACCATGAGAGAGAGTAAGTGAGGGTTTTATTTGTAGAAAGAGAAAATGAGAGATTAAGGGAGAGAAAGAAGTGAAAGAGAGCAAGAGTGAGAAAGAGAAGAGAAATAAATAGAGGAGACGGGGAGAGAGAGAAACAGAAAAAGAAAAGAGAGAAGAGAGATAGAGAGAGGAGACGCAGAGAAAGAGCAGGAGAGAGAGATATAGATTCAGGGGAGAGAGAAGGGAAGGGGAGAGTGGCCGGCCAGTGGTTGTCAGCGGCGACGCTGGTCGCTGGCGGTCACAAAAAGAGAGGAGGGAGGGGTGAGAGAAGGTAGAGAGAGGGAGAAAAGTGAAAGAGAGAGAAGAAAGAGAGAGAGGAAAGAAGGACAAAGAGATATAAAGAGAGGGGGAGAGGAAAATCAAGAGGGGGTGTTGGCTAGTGCGGTGGCCAGCCAGGAGGTCGGCGGCGACGCTGCGCCACGGGGAAAGAGGGTGGAGAAAGGAGGGAAAAGAGAAGAAAAAAGAAATAAAAAAGAAAAAGGAAAAGAAAGAGTAGGAGGAGAAGGGGCTGCGGAGGTTTGGGAGAGGCACGGAGTCATTACCGGCATCGGAGGTGGCGCAGATCTGGGCGTAGGGGTTCAGATCTGAGAAGGGAGAGGGAGAGAAGGAGAGGAAAATGAGAGAGAGAAAAAAAAAAGGAGAATGAGGGAGAGAATAGGAGAGAGAGAGAGAGAGAGAAGAGAGGAGAAAGCATCGAAGGTCGGGGTCACCGCCGCTAGGTGGTCTCCAGCATCGGGTGGCGCGGCGGCGGCACAGGCCTAAGGAGGGCGGTCGGCTGAAGAGGGAGAAAGGGGGAGAAGAAAGAGAGGAGGGGGGAGAAGTAAGAGAGAGAATGAGGTAAAGAGAGAGATATTAAATAGGATAGATATTCTGTGGGTGGGGATGTCCCACGTGGCAAGCCAGGAAGCGGAAGAAAAAAGCGAAAAAATCTACAAAATAAAATAATATATTTTAATAGGGTAAATTTGAGAAATTCAGATAAATCTTAAAATACCCAAAGGAAGTAAACATCGCTCAGAGGAACAATATAAAATCAGTTTGCAGAAATATAAAAGACCATTTTCAAATTAAAAATTCTGGAATCAACTAGTGATACTGGCCGACACCAAATTCTGCCAAGTTTCATAAATTCAGAAAAATCTCTAACAATATATTTAAGGTAAAAATGTGATTCTAAGAATTAATGTAAAAATATATTTTAGAACTCAACTCTGTTTGTAAATTATAATTCCTAGAATCGACCAAACGATACGGTCGACACGATTTTGAAGATTTTACAATTTAATTCGGAAAATTTTCAGAAAATCATGAAAAATCTGAAATATTGGAAGACGATGTTTTGAAACTGAAAATGATCAAATCTGACTTTCGAAAAGACCAAATCGAGTAATACACTGGGATCGGGTCCCTGGTTCAGACTAAAGCTAACTCCGAGTCCACAAATTCAGATCCACTGAAAAATAATCGCATAAATAATCATAATACAAAA
>JAVJIF010028098.1:0-61305 GCA_038442645.1 Agave tequilana | reverse complement strand
CTGTAACGCCCCGATTCCACGGATACGGGGACGTCACTGCGACGTATATCGTAGGTCAAAAGATGCCCCCAAGTATATACGCTAAGCATAAAAGTACAATAAAGATCAGAGTACTCAACAAAGCGTGGTAATCATACATATGCCAACAAGAAAGTACATATACAAAGTTATACAGGATATGATAACTATTACACTTTACAAGTGTCATTTATCACAACCAAGTCCAAAAGAACAAGATACAAATATGTATACAAAAAGCTCACGAGTAGAAAGAAGATCCCGTGAGTCAAAAATGAGGAGTCTGGCACGAAGGACAAGAACTAGTCAGCTTGCCCACTAAGATAGGCTCGATCCTCAGCAGTTGGCTCCACTTCTGTCCAAGCTTCGGAATCTGAATATGCAAATCCAAGGGAGTCAAGACATATAGACAATAAACGGACTACAGCCAAGTGGCTAAGAGACATGAATAAGTAGTATGAAACAATATAAGGAATATCAGCTAACAAGTATGAAAAGCATGAAGAGATAAAGTCCTAATACATTAAATCTACAATTGACGTCTTATTATTATTACTTGTCTTACTGTGATATCTAGCTATGTGACCCAGCGTCCCAGAGCACATAGATCCATATCCTAGTAAAGCAAGGTTGTTATTGGAAACAGCGGTTGTATCGACGAACTATGTTTACAGTGGACCCCGTACATGCCCGGGATAACGGTCCAGGATTGTTCCGTTGCTTGGTGACGGAAGCCAGCCGCTAGGCTAAACAGGAGGGACTTATGTATGCCCTTAACATGATGGTACCAGTAATAGAGGGAGCAAGCACTCCCCTCGGTCCCCTGGAGGCCCACAGGTCAGACCGGAACATGAGTTGCACAACATTCCTAAAAGCCACTGTAAACACGAACACATATCGATATCCGCATGTTTTCCCCCGACCCATGTGTAAGTTGGTCCATTTTATGCAAAAGTCAAGTGTATCATGCTTGGTTCAAGGGATGGCATGATAAGTGGTGATATTCACATTTTAACAAGTTATGGAGCGATGATATGTAATAACAAGTCATGAAGTAATATGAGATAATGTCTATCAAGTAACACGTCATGTAGTACCAGTTATGAAGCATGAACAAAAGTAATATGCCATACATGTATCAACAATAAGATCCAAATTCAGAACAGAATCAACTAAGTCAAACAGTCAGAATTAGTCGACTAGGTGGGAGGTTAGTCGACTATTAGGGGTCTTAAGTCGACTACTAGTCTGGATGAGTCGACTAAAACTGGGAAACAGAGAGTTGGGTTCTGTTTCAGGGAAAGTTAGTCGACTAGGTTGTAAGGGTAGTCGACTAACAGGGAACTACTAGTCGACTAATGGATACCTAAGTCGACTAAGTCTGAGATACAGAGAGTGATATTTTATTTCAGGAAAACAGGAGTCGACTGGGGAGAAATGGGTAGTCGACTAGGGGTCTCTAGTCGACTGGAAATCTGGTCTAGTCGACTAAAACTGTGAAATCAGAAAAGGTTAAGTTTCAACTAAAGTGGATTAGTCACTAGTCCCTAGGTCTAGTCGACTAATCGTGGGAAAACAGCAAACAGAACAGATTTCTAGGGTTTTGTTTGAGGGTCTAAAAATGTGATTTTTATGGCTCAAGTGAACATGAATTGTCAACACAAGTATACAAAGGAGTTTACAAGTCTTGGTGAGTAAATATACTCACCTCGAACGGTTAATCGAAGTTCTATGCGAGTTCGGAAGAGATCGTAGTCGACGGTATCACCCACTCGATCCTTGGCGATACTTCCGACGAAGAGAGATGCGCTCCAAATTCAAGGTAGAGATGGTTGCTAGAGATGGAGATGAAAACCTAGGTGAGCTTTGGAGTTAGGGTTTGAGATGGAGAAGGAAATGGTGAAGGCTAAACTCTGGTGAAGTGAAGAAAAGAGTAAAGAATGTAAGGGAAACTATATAGGATTTGATTTTTGTAAAGGAGATGCATTAAAGAAATTGAGAGGGGTTTTTGTGCAAAAAGGGGAGGTGAGGTGTCTCTCCTAGCCACCACTTGGCCGGCCATGGGGAGAGAGAAAAGATGGGCATTTAATGAGGAAGTAGGTGAGAAATTGTGTGGAGTTGAATTTTGGAGTAAATGGATTTTGGAAAATGGAAAAAAACTTGGTTGTGGAGGAAAGAAATAAAGGAAAGGAAAAATGGAAAGAAATTCTTAAAGGAAGGTATTTACTCTAACTTGGAAATTGAAAATATTGAAAACATGGATTCCTAGGTTTAGGTCATGAAGGCGGAAAACATTTCGGAAAATACCGAAATCGTCCGAAATTCAGTATCTCGGAACGACTCGTAAATTTTACCAAAAATCAATAATAATATATGAAGACTAATAGTGAAATCCTTTTTAAGAAATACTTTATAGTTTTAAAACTAAAATCCCGGAATCAGTTATCTACCGACTCCGTTGGAGTTTTCATAAATTTATAAAATTCTCAGAAAAAGTATTTAAGTAGGGAATATGATTCTAAGAAATAAAGTCTAAAGGACCATCTAGAAATTCCTAACTGTTTGAGAATTAAAATTCCAGGAATCGATCAGCGACACTGGTCGACACCGGTTTTTGAAGAAATTTATTTTAATTCAGGAAAAATCCAGAAAATCATAGAAAATATAATATATTGGAAAATAATATTTGAAATTGAAATCGGTCAAATACAGGAAGTAAATCGAAAAATACGGTCGAAAACTGAATACGCAACTAAGTACGTATTCTGGGAACAGGGTATTACAATCCACCCACCTTACAAAATTTCGTCCTCGAAATTTCATAAGGTGAAAGGTAACAGGAAGGTAACAGATAGATAAGGAAAAGAAGAGTGATAACAGTAGAAAAGAATAGAGGAATGAGTTTTTACCAAATCAAGATGTGAAGAGTTGAGGGTAACGCTCTCGGATAACATCCTCTCGTTCCCATGTGGCTTCTCCCGGTGCATGTCTGTTCCAAGACACCAATACCAATGGTATAGCCTGTTCTTCAGTGTCTTCACACTCTTATCCAAAATGGCCATCGGCTCCTCCTGATATGATAAATCTGGCTGTAGTTCCAGTTCGGAATGATCCAAAATATGACTATCATCCTTTACATATTTCCTCAACTGAGATACGTGGAAAACATTGTGCACACCGTCCAAAGATGGAGGTAAGGCCAATCTGTAAGACACATCTCCCACTCGCTCCAAAATTTCGAATGGGCCGATATATCTCGGACTCAGCTTTCCACGAATACCGAACCGGATCACTCCTCTGGTAGGTGATATCCTCAAGCACATGATCTCCTGCCTGGAACTCCAATGGCCTTCTCTGAGAATCTGCCCAACTCTTCTGACGGCTTTGAGCTGTCCTGAGGTGATCTCTGATGACTCTGACTTTCTCTGTTGTCTGAATCAGAATCTCTGGCCCCAAAAGTCTCCTCTCACCGACTTCATCCCAACAAATCGGTGACCGATACTTCCTTCCATACAATGCCTCAAAAGGTGCCATCTTGATACTTGCCTGATAGCTGTTGTTATAAGAAAACTCAGCCAAGTGAAGATGATCTTCCCAAGATCCCTTAAACTCAATCATGCAGGCCCTTAGCATATCTTCAAGGATCTGGATAGTCCTCTCAGATTGCCCGTCTGTCTGAGGATGATATGATGTACTGAATTTCAGACGGGTCCCCAAACTTTCTTGGAGACTCTCCCAAAAATGGGATCTGAATCTGGTGTCTCTATCTGAAACAATACTGACTGGAACTCCATGCAGACGAACTATCTTCTTCATGTACTTGTCTGCCAGACCTCCGTTGACTGTCCCACCCTGAATGGTATGAAGTGAGCTGACTTGGTGAGGCGATCAATGATGACCCACACAGCATTGTTACCCTTGGGACTACGAGGTAATGCCGTGACAAAATCCATAGTGATGTGCTCCCACTTCCATTCGGGTATCGCAAAGGATGTAGAAGTCCAGCTGACCTCTGATGCTCTATCTTTATCTGCTGGCACACCAGGCACTTGGCTACAAACTGAGCTATCTCCCTCTTCATAGCATTCCACCAAAACTGCTTCTTCAAGTCCTGATACATCTTGTTTCCCCCTGGGTGGATGGAATATGCTGAACTGTGTGCTTCTGCCAAAATCTTCTGTCTAACTTCCCTTGGGGAACACAAATCCTGCTACCGAAATATAAGGCACCATCTGGATGAATACAGATATCAGTCCTCAATCCAGCCTCTACCTGAGCTCGGAATGTCTGTAACCTGGGATCTTCCTTCTGAGCTTCCCTGATCTCATCATCAATGTTGACTGAATCTGCAAAGTCATGAACTGTCCTGCCTTCTCAGTCCTTCGAACTAACATCAAGTCCAAACTGATGAAGTCTCGAATCAACTCCTTCTGCTGAGTGAGCTGGACAAGCACTCTATTCTCTGGCATCCTGCTCAGTGCATCTGGAACTGTATTGACCTTGCCTGGATGATATTGCAAGTCAATATCATAGTCCGCCATCAGTTCAAGCCATCTCCTCTGCCTCATATTCAACTCTTTCTGCGAGAAAATATACTTGAGGCTCTTGTGATCAGTGTATATCAACACTTTATCTCCCAGAAGATAATGCCTCCAATCTTCAAGGCAAAGATAACACTGCTAGCTCCAAGTCATGAGTTGGGTAATTCCGCTCATGAGTCTTCAGTTGCCTTGATGCATATGCTATAACATGACCATGTTGCATAAGCACACACCCCAGGCCTTTACCTGATGCATCACTGTAGATGACCATCCCTCCTCTACCTGAGGGAGTCCTCAAGATTGGAGCTGAATGAGCCTCTGCTTCAATTGCTCAAATGCTGCAGTACACTCCTCAGTCCATATGTACCTTTCCCCTTTCCTGGTGAGCCTGGTCAATGGAGCTGCAATCCTAGAGAAATCCTGGACAAAGCGTCTGTAATATCCGGCTAGTCCAAGAAAACTCTTATCTCATCAGTCACCGTCCTCGGAATCTGCCAATCCTCACTGCCTGGACTTTGCTGGGATCCACTGAGATCCTTCTGCTGAAACAATGTGCCCAGGAAGCTATACTGTCCAACCAGAAATCACACTTGTTCCTTAGCATGAAGCTGCTCCTGCTGGAGAGTCTGCAATACAATCCTCAAGTGTTCTGCATGCTCCCTGTTGCTCTTTGAATAAATTAAGATGTCATCTATAAAAACACAACAAACTGATCCAGATAGGGTGAGAACACTCTGTTCATCAAATCCATGAAAACTGCAGGGGCATTGGTGACTCCGAAAGGCATAACTAGAAACTCATAGTGGCCATAACGGGTCCTGAATGCCGTCTTCGGAATATCCTCCTTCTTCACCCTCAGCTGATGGTAACCCGACTGTAAATCCAATTTAGAGAATACACGGGCTCCATGAAGCTGATCAAACAGATCATCAATCCTGGGTAAAGGATACTTGTTCTTGATGGTAACTTTGTTCAACTCCCTATAGTCAATACAAAGTCTCTTACCACCATCCTTCTTATTGGCCAACAGTACTGGAGCTCCCATGGTGAAGTACTTGGCCGAATCAATCCCTTGTCTGAGTATTCCTGCAGTTGCTTCTTCAGAATCTCTAACTCCGTCGGTGCCATCCTGTACGGAGCCCTTGGATATAGGAGCTGCTCCTGGAACTGTATCAATGGAGAACTCAATCATCCTATCCGGTGGCAGTCCTGAGATCTCAGCAAACACTCTTGGGAATTCATTCCACACTGGTACCTTCTGCTTCTGAACCTCCGAAGTAGTCATCCGAGCCTTTCCCTCGGTAGACTTCACTTCTCCACTGAATTGGAACTCCGGTTGATGAGGGATTCTGAAATTAATTTTCTTCTCCCTACAATCAATAACTGCATGGTACTGACTGAGCCAGGTCATGCCTAAGATTACGTCGTACCCTTTGGTGTCTAGTACGATCATATCTATGGCCAAGATCTTATCACATAGTTCTACCGGACAATCAGTACAGACTCTAGAAGATATGACTACCCCATTCCCTGTACTAATCTCCCATTTGTGGTCTAAAGATCTAACAGGTATAGAATGCAAAGCCACAAAATGGTCTGAGATATAACAATGGGATGCACCTGAATCGAAGAGAGCGAGAACAGGTTTTGAATGAACTCTGATGTTACCTGTTATCACTTCCTCTGAAGTCTCAGCCTCCTCTGCTGTAAGAGTGTAAGCCTGACCTCTACCACGCCCTGCTGCAGTCCTGGCTCCTCTCTGGACTGGGCGAATAACATGCTGTGGCGGAAGGGGAAGAGCTCTCCTCATCACACTGGTCCCTGATTCCTCTGCCTAAGTGGCCCTGGTAGCACTCTCTGTCCATTGGGTCCTGGGAGTGCTGGCAAAGTCTGGTTGGCTACCCCCAATCTCCTGTGTGGACAGGTCTCTATAGAATGATCCCGTGATCCACACACCAAACACAACCCATTTGCCCTCCGGCAATTCTGACGAATGTGGCCCGGCTTCTGACAATAGCTACAGAATGTAAATGGTTGGGCCGTCTGGTAAGGAGCTGGTCTGAATGGTTTGTCCCTGAACCTTTGCTGCTCTATATGGGCCTCCTCTTCCCATTGGTACAAATGGCCTCTTCATGGCCTGGTTCCCCATCTGGTCAACTTTCTTCTTCTCAAGCCCACGCTCAACTTCTCGAGCTATGGTGAGAACCTCCGAATAAGTCTTCAACTGCTGGGGCATCAGGAAAACTTGTATGTCCATCTGCAGACCCTGCTGGAACCTGCTTGCCCGCTTCTCCTCATCCGTCACCATGTACGGAGCAAAGCGGCTCAATCTAAGAAACTCTGCAGCATACTCGTCCACGGACTTGCTCCCTTGCTGAAGCCTGATAAACTGCTCTTCCATGTCCTTCTGAGCAGTAGCTGGGAAGAATCTGGCATAGAAGCTCTTGGAGAATGTGTCCCAGGGACAGGCTTCTCCAGTCTGGCCTCTTCAGCAAGCCACCAAGTTCTAGCAACATCTTTCAACTGAATCTTGGCGACCTCAACTTGGTTCTCCTTTGGTACCTTGGCTGCATTCAGCAGATCTGTGGTATCCGTCAACCATTGCTCAGCATCCAATAGTTTCTCTCCACCCGTGAAAATGGCTGGTTGCAGCCGTCTGAAGTCCGATACATTCCCCGGCCTCTGTTCCTTTGGAGCGGTCAATTCTTGCCTGAGGAGTTCAGTCTGCTGCTGCTGGTTTTCCATCATGGTCTGAATGACCCTCAAAATATCCACATTCTCTCCCGTGGGTCCATTCGAAGCTTGCCCCGAGTGGTTACGGCCCGTCCTTCGCTCCATACCGAGTTGGGGAAAGATAACTGGAATTTGGAAACAAATGGAAAGAGTTTAGGATACAAGGGAAGGAATCAAGAAGGAATCAAGGAGGACTTAATAACTTTGTATATTATAGTTGGCATCAGCAAATTATTAAAATTTGCCGCTCGATTGTACTTCAGGTGTGAGAGCCTAGGCTCTGATACCAACCTGTAACGCCCCGATTCCACGGATACGGGGACGTCACTGCGACGTATATACGTAGGTCAAAAGATGCCCCAAGTATATACGCTAAGCATAAAAGTACAATAAAGATCAGAGTACTCAACAAAGCGTGGTAATCATACATATGCCAACAAGAAAGTACATATACAAAGTTATACAGGATATGATAACTATTACACTTTACAAGTGTCATTTATCACAACCAAGTCCAAAAGAACAAGATACAAATATGTATACAAAAAAGCTCACGAGTAGAAAGAAGATCCCGTGAGTCAAAAATGAGGAGTCTGGCACGAAGGGACAAGAACTAGTCAGCTTGCCCACTAAGATAGGCTCGATCCTCAGCAGTTGGCTCCACTTCTGTCCAAGCTTCGGAATCTGAATATGCAAATCCAAGGGAGTCAAGACATATAGACAATAAACGGACTACAGCAAGTGGCTAAGAGACATGAATAAGTAGTATGAAACAATATAAGGAATATCAGCTAACAAGTATGAAAAGCATGAAGAGATAAAGTCCTAATACATTAAATCTACAATTGACGTCTTATTATTATTACTTGTCTTACTGTGATATCTAGCTATGTGACCCAGCGTCCCAGAGCACATAGATCCATATCCTAGTAAAGCAAGGTTGTTATTGGAAACAGCGGTTGTATCGACGAACTATGTTTACAGTGGACCCCGTACATGCCCGGGATAACGGTCCAGGATTGTTCCGTTGCTTGGTGACGGAAGCCAGCCGCTAGGCTAAACAGGAGGGACTTATGTATGCCCTTAACATGATGGTACCAGTAATAGAGGGAGCAAGCACTCCCCTCGGTCCCCTGGAGGCCCACAGTCAGACCGGAACATGAGTTGCACAACATTCCTAAAAGCCACTGTAAACACGAACACATATCGATATCCGCATGTTTTCCCCCGACCCATGTGTAAGTTGGTCCATTTTATGCAAAAGTCAAGTGTATCATGCTTGGTTCAAGGGATGGCATGATAAGTGGTGATATTCACATTTTAACAAGTTATGGAGCGATGATATGTAATAACAAGTCATGAAGTAATATGAGATAATGTCTATCAAGTACACGTCATGTAGTACCAGTTATGAAGCATGAACAAAAGTAATATGCCATACATGTATCAACAATAAATCCAAATTCAGAACAGAATCAACTAAGTCAAACAGTCAGAATTAGTCGACTAGGTGGGAGGGTTAGTCGACTATTAGGGGTCTTAAGTCGACTACTAGTCTGGATGAGTCGACTAAAACTGGAAACAGAGAGTTGGGTTCTGTTTCAGGGAAAGTTAGTCGACTAGGGTTGTAAGGGTAGTCGACTAACAGGGAACTACTAGTCGACTAATGGATACCTAAGTCGACTAAGTCTGAGATACAGAGAGTTGATGTTTTATTTCAGGAAAACAGGAGTCGACTGGGGAGAAATGGGTAGTCGACTAGGGTCTCTAGTCGACTGGAAATCTGGTCTAGTCGACTAAAACTGTGAAATCAGAAAAGGTTAAGTTTCAACTAAAGTGGATTAGTCGACTAGTCCCTAAGTCTAGTCGACTAATCGTGGGAAAACAGCAAACAGAACAGATTTCTAGGGTTTTGTTTTGGGGTCTAAAATGTGATTTTTATGGCTCAAGTGAACATGAATTGTCAACACAAGTATACAAAGGAGTTTACAAGTCTTGGTGAGTAAATATACTCACCTCGAACGGTTAATCGAAGTTCTATGCGAGTTCGGAAGAGATCGTAGTCGACGGTATCACCCACTCGATCCTTGGCGATACTTCCGACGAAGAGAGATGCGCTCCAAATTCAAGGTAGAGATGGTTGCTAGAGATGGAGATGAAAACCTAGGTGAGCTTTGGAGTTAGGGTTTGAGATGGAGAAGGAAATGGTGAAGGCTAAACTCTTGGTGAAGTGAAGAAAAGAGTAAAAGAATGTAAAGGGAAACTTATATAGGATTTGATTTTTGTAAAGGAGATGCAATTAAAGAAATTGAGAGGGGGTTTTGTGCAAAAAGGGGAGGTGAGGTGTCTCTCCTAGCCACCACTTGGCCGGCCATGGGAGAGAGAGAAAAGATGGGCATTTAATGAGGAAGTAGGTGAGAATTGTGTGGAGTTGGAATTTTGGAGTAAATGGAATTTTGGAAAATGGAAAAAAAACTTGTGGTTGTGGAGGAAAGAAATAAGGAAAGGAAAATGGAAAGAAATTCTTAAAGGAAGGTATTTACTCTAACTTGGAAATTGAAAATATTGAAAACATGGATTCCTAGGTTTAGGTCATGAAGGCGGAAAACATTTCGGAAAATACCGAAATCGTCCGAAATTCAAGTATCTCGGAACGACTCGTAAATTTTACCAAAAATCAATAATAATATATGAAGACTAATAGTGAAATCCTTTTTAAGAAATACTTTATAGTTTTAAAACTAAAAATCCCGGAATCAGTTATCTACCGACTCCGTTGGAGTTTTCATAAATTTATAAAATTCTCAGAAAAGTATTTAAGTAGGGAATATGATTCTAAGAAATAAAGTCTAAAGGACCATCTAGAAATTCCTAACTGTTTGAGAATTAAAATTCCAGGAATCGATCAGCGACACTGGTCGACACCGATTTTGAAGAAATTTATTTTAATTCAGGAAAAATCCAGAAAATCATAGAAAATCTAATATATTGGAAAATGATATTTGAAATTGAAATCGGTCAAATACAGGAAGTAAATCGAAAAATACGGTCGAAAACTGAATACGCAACTAAGTACGTATTCTGGAACAGGGTATTACAAAAACACTCACTAACTAGCCATAGAAGGTAGCTCTCTTTCCCACGCTCACAACGGATCCAGAATCATTCCAATCGGAGTCCGGATGCTCCCGATATCGCTCCGAATACTAAATCATAACAAATAGGGTTCAATATGTAATATAAAAATATTTAATGCAAATAAGAAATATTAGCAGGGGTTTCTGTAAAATTATCTTTATTGGGTTTTCGGATGAGGGTTGACGGGTTTTCCAATCAACCAATAGGTTATAGTGGGTTCGGGTGTGACCCGAACCCAACAACACACTCCCATACTCACACACACACACACACACACACACACACAACAGCACACTCATACACACAGTCACACACAACACACACACACAAACAGCAAACACACACCACCACATACACACACACCACAACAACACCACAACAGCAAACACACCCCACCACACACACACAACACACACACAACAGCAAACAACACATCACCACACACACATACAGCCACACACACAGTCACATACAGCAGCAGCAGCAGCAGAGTGCTGCCGCTGCTGTGCGCGCCACCGCCGGCCAGCACCGATGGCCGGTGGTGGAGGAGCCCGCCGGCGGTGGCCTGGCCGCCGGCGGTGGGTCTGGCTGAGGGAGTGAGAAAGAGAGAGAGGGGGTGAGAGAGTGAGAGAGAAACAGGGGAAAAGAGGGGGCGGCACCCATGGCCGGAGACGGCGGCGGCAAGGCCGGGCTGGGGCGCGGCCGCCGGCCGGGCACGCGCCTGTGGTACGTGGCCGGGGGAATGCAAGCCGGTGGCGCGCCGGCCACGGCCGTGGCAGGCTTCGGTTTCCTCTGGACGAGAGAAAGAGAGAGAGATGAGAGATGAGAGAGAGAGTGAGAGGAAAGAGAGAGATTGTGAGGAAAGAGAGAGGATGTTTTTGAATGAGAGAGGGAGAGAGAGATTTTAATAGAGGGAGAGAGAGGCGGTGGGGTGAAGACGCTGGAAGTCGCCCAGAGAAGAGAAGAAGAAGAAGGAAAAGAAAAGAAAAGAAAAGAATTTGAAAATAATAATTAATAATTCAAAAATTGACTAACTTCGAATGATGCCCAAAAATTATAAAAAATAGAGAATATTATCCTGAGACGTATAATATGAAATCGGTTTGCAAAAATTCGATCTGGTTTGCAAATTAAAAATCTCAGAGTGTCTCGCCAATACGGGCGACACCGATTTAGCCGGATTTTTGATAAATTCAGAAAAATCCCCAAAATTACCCAAACGTAGCTCATGATATTCTAAGACATACGCTGAAAGCCGATTCTCAAACTACAACTCCATTTGTGAATTAAAAATCGTAAAGCTGATTATCGGTATCGGTCGACACCGACAACGGAGATTTTTTCAAAATAATCCAGAAAAATTTCAGAAAATCCTGAAAAATCTAAAATATTCGAAAATAATTTTTGAAACTGAAATCAGCTCAATCGGACTACCACGGAGGTCAAATCAACAATACATTGTATCGCGTACTGATACGGGGATACGTACACCGGGGAGAAGGGGTTACACAAGGTGATTTCTTATTAGGAAGGGGTATCCTCTTAAAGGTATTAAGCTGTATATTCCTTTATTTAGACATTTATTAGTTTGAGAATTACATGTTGGAGGTTTAGTTAACATTTTGGTCGAGATAAAACCATTGCTTTGATAAAGGATAGGTCTTATTGGACTTTGTTGAAAAGATATGTTGCCGCCATTTGTCTTCTAGTGTCGCACTTGTTAATTAGGTAAGGCTACGAAATAAAACATTGATTTGTATACATTCCTTTCTATTTCACATACCTCTTTGGAGATCTTAGTATGGACTTTGTCTTAGAATTGCTCAAAGCTGTGTGAAAACATTATTCTATTTTTGTAGTTGTGAATAAATGTTTTAAAATGGTTCACTTCATTTTTTGTTCTCGAAGAATTGATACTTCACATATGACCTAAACTGTTTTAAGGAGATTGTTAGGTTACATGGCCTTCCAACCACGATATGTCGATAGGAATGTTAAGTATGTTAGCTACTTTTGAAAACCCTTTGATAGTTATTTTGAGGCTATATTAAAGTATTCTTCTGCTTCACCCTCAGGCTGATTGTCAAACTGAAGTTGTTAACCATAGTTTAGATGATTTGCTTTGATGTTTAGTTGCAGGAAAGCTTGAAATTGGGACTTCTTTGCCACTTGCTGAGTTTGCGTATAATAATTCTGTAATAGATAAAAAAAAAGGTAAGAGTCCCTTTGAGATTGTACTGGTCTCTCTCCCCGCCACCTATTGATATTTTCTTTTACCTAATTTTTTTAACCCGTCTGATTATACCCAGTTTTTACTTAACATATCCATATATTGCACAATGAGATTAGACGAAAAATTATTTGAGTAATGATATTTATAAACTTGTGTTGATGAACATCATAGGCATATGAAACATTAATGAAGGTGGTTCACATTTGTCCTAAATGCTATCCTAAACATGATGTTAAAAAGTTACATTCCCGGCCTTATCTTATTCTTCGTAGGCTTGGATTAAATGCTAATTTAATTGATTTGCGTCGAATATGTATATTAATTTAGTTTCAATGTGGCAGATTTATTTCTTACTAAGGCACATTCAAGCCTCTAATTTTGTCTTATTCTGCTTCTGCAGGCACATATTTCACTCCGGTTCCTCGTGCTCCTTAAACTGCTTTACAATTGCCAAATAGATTCTTAATCTCTTGAATGGTGAGTTTGTTACTTCATATTTTGATGATTATCGTCGCTTCTTTGTTCGATAGAAGATAGTCTTTTACTAATGACACTTGGATTACTAAAGAAGTATTCCATTGCTTTGATCTTGGCCTCTGGAGGGCAATTTAAACTTTATCTCGTCGAGAAACAAGTTTTTTTAAACTAGGGGAAATGATGGGGATCATAATTAGAAATTAATATTATGTTATTTATTTATTATTTTATTGTGTATTATTTAATTTTGAGTAATTAGAGTTTTATTTATCAAATTTTATTAGTTTTATAGGTTGTATTAAATGCTTATTTATAAATAGGCCTCTTTGTTTTCATTGTGGAAGACACTTATTTATGAAAATATAGATTATCAGACTTCCTCTCTCTAATTACTCTCCTTTTCTCTCTCAAAATTCTTCTCTATCTTTCTCTAAATTCTCTCTTCTTCTCTTTTCTTTCTCTCTCGAGTTCTACATTATATTTGACGAAAGTCATGATTATAATTAACTATTTAGTATGAAATACAAAATTTACCTTTTTTTTGCGGGGAATGAAAATGATAATATTTATCTAGAAGAAAGATACATGTGAAGAACTTCAGCTAAATGACATACTTGTCAAATTTCTGTCTTAAATAGATGAAGTATCTATACTAACAAAAAAGAAAGAGAGAGATAAAAGTTTATTTACAAAATTAGGCTACTTTTCTTTACACCTCCTTAAATTTTCATTATTTTCTCAAAAAATCTCCCTCAACTTAAGAAATCAGAAAGCATCATCCCCAGGTATCCACTTCACAGGCAACACATCCCAAAAAACCATTTTGAACTTTCAATTAAGTATCAAAAAAACTACTATGAAACTATAGTTGAGTATCAAAAAACTACTTTGAACTACTTAAAAGTATCAAAACTAGATTCTTAAGTTGAGGGAGGTTTTTTGGAAAATCATGAAAGTTTAAGGGCGTATTAGAAAATTAATCATAAAATTAAAGAAAAATTAAGGTCTAGATTTGATTTTGAATTTAGATGTTATATGACTCAATCTTGAGTCATGAGTGATTAAGAATAGCTCCATATAAGCAATTTTGAGTGAACATGAAGGATATAAATAAAAAATTAGTCCCCATCTATAAGTGAGAGTTTTCAGGTTAGGGAGATCTCAGTTCATATCTGTGTTTTCACTTGCTGGTCTTCCTGACATAACCCACCCGTTGTTGTAACAAAAATGGTATTAGAACCTACATACTAGCTTATTTCTGACCTAAATGAAGGACAGGTTGGATCAAATGGTTGTAGTCGTTTAAGTGTTGGAAGTAGAACACTTTATTATATGAGCGGATATTGACACCCAGCAAATTGATTAACAGACTCACCAGATTATTACAAGAGTGTCATTAATTTTTTAGACATTTTTACCTGCAACTCCGTTTGTCATATCTGATCAAGCCTCCTTCCCCTGCCACGAGAGACTGTGTGCCCCCGAGTTAAGTCTGTTGGCATCTTCTATCTCCTCCCAAGAACTCAAACCCACATTACCAGCAACACCAACACCACTGCTCCCCCTGATGGGATGCCTGAACACTATGAAACAAAAGGATCACGAGTGAGATTTTAGCTTTCAAACTTGTATATGTACGGGGAGAGAGAAGGAAAAACTATACTCATCTAAAATTTGAAGCTAAATTCTTTTAGACCTATTTAGAATAGTTTCAAATCTTTGGTTTGTAGATCGACGTCAATTGATGACTACCGATGGAGACCACAATGAACGAGACATTGCTATATTAATTGTTAATATTTTCGAACCAATAGACGAGGTCAATAGGCCAGTGATCTAAATTAGCTTCAAGTTTGGTCCTGACATTAATCTTTGTGGTTGTGTGGTTGTGACGACAAAGACTAAAACGGATGCATGCATTCGAACTCAGTGACACACGGTGCTCGATGCTCTGTTCGGATTTGTTAATTAATTTGGTGGGTGTCAATATCTGCTCTTATCTCTTATCTATTTATTATCTATATGTAATGTTTAAAAAATTTAAATTATAGAATTATATTCTGATAGTTATCGATTAGGCCCAAGTATATTTAAATGATAATTTGGTATTGAGAAAAAAATTCTTTTTTCATGCTTTATACTATTCTGTCATAAATTTGTGTAAAACCTTCAAACAAACCATGCAATTAATAGCATACGTCAGAGGAACACAAGCCAACAAACCCAATGGAAAAATGCCAGAATGGGGAAAGATGAGGGAGGCCAGACTCGTCGAGAGTTATAGCTGATTGATGATGACGATGACGACGACGTTCCAATCTGGCATTTTTTGCTTGGGGAAGAGAGAGACAAACAATGCTGTGGAGAGCACTGAGCTCTCTCTTTCTTGTCCATGACATGAAATTTTTAGTTTATTCATACTAGATGGGACACCGCCCGGAGTGGCATCGAGCGGGGCAATATAAAATATAAAACGTTTTTTTTTGAGTTTTTTTTCATATGAACCCCATCTTTTATATTTTATGAAAATACTTCTCAAATCTTCATAACATCAGAATTATTCTTCAAATTCTTTCAAATTTTTAAAATTATCTCAATCGATCAAAATTAATCCAATACCCCAAACTCTCCCTCTCTCTTTCTCTCTTGTTTCTCTCTTCTCTCTCTCTCTCTCTTTTGAGGCGTTGGAAGAGGAGGAGGCACCGGCGGAAGAGTTATGGAGGAGGAGGCGCTGGAGGTGACTCTGAGGGCAAAGATATTTTTAAATTACATATTTCATAAAAGGTAATTTGAGAATAATTTTAAAATATGAAAAAGGTTAGGGAGTAGATATGATATTATGTAGATTCAGAGAGTAATTTTTGAATATTTGAAAGAATTTGGAAAGTAATTTGATATTATGAAGATTTGGGTAGTATTTTGAAATTATGAAAGATTTGGAGATTACATATAAAAAGGACCCTTTTTTTTTTTTTTGAAATTTTACATGTTTTAATTTAGTTTAGATTAGTTTATTAAGAAGATCAGATTGAATTTAGTAGAATGTCCAACTCAAATTAACTTTTGAAATAATTAATTTTTTCATGGAAAAGAGTTTTAAACCTAAAATTCAAGGAATTAAGGTCATATGATGTTTGATTTATGCATTTACTCGTAACACATCTAAATTAAAATTCCAAACTTCAAAATAGATGGAACAAAAACAGGAGAGGACATAAATTTAAAATAGATGTATGATGGCACATTACCTTTTGCTCATAGATTGTCGTTGAGAAAATAAATAGTCGTTGAATATTGTTCAGTTTGCGAATGTTTTCTTAATTCATTTAATTAACGCGTAACTAATTTTTGAATAGAAAATATTAGAGATTATGTGATGGAAAAGAGAAAATGATGCTTAATCAATGGAGAAAATAATAGTTTAGTTTAGAAAATCACGTACTTTTGTAGGAGGAAACTTTCTATGTTAGCAAATTATATTTTCACTTTATTTTTTCTGAAAGTCCACTCTTTTAGTTACCATCTATAATAAACATAATTAGAGTACAATAACTAAATTAAGTGGAATTTAAACTTTTAACCACAATAGCCTGCTATTTTTTCGCTTGTAGGTACAGGAAAGATCTATTAATTTGGTAATGTGCACAAATTAGGGGAGGCAAATATGGGATCTCCAAAAATTTGGTAATGTGAACAATTTAGACTAATTAAGACAATTTTATATGAGTTTTTATAATATGATATCATTCATTATTTGATCCTATTAAATGCTAATCTAACATTGATTGACTATATTTATTTAAAAAAACATCAATAATAATTTTTAAAATAACTGTTATTGGTTATTAGTATATATTTTTCATAGTAATATAATATTATATACTATAATAAGAAATAAACAATAGTAAAAATAAAATAAATATTCGATATGAATCAAAGTTTAATTATAAATAATGAATTTACACAATATTACTAATGCTGACATAACACTATTTATTATTTATCATATAAATAATCAAAAACTGAAATTGAGTTAATATTGTTGCTGGCTTATTTTTCTAATTACTTTTATTTATCACAACATTACTATGAACATTTCATAGTGAATAATAGAATAATTACTTAATACAATTATTAAAAAAAAGTTAATTACTATTTAGTTAAAATTTGTTGAAATAAATATAATTTAATTATTATTAATTATTTTTAAATTTAATAATTAAAATATTATTAATAGTAGCTATTAGTAATTACAATAATGACTAGGTAGATTAATTGGATGTAGAGAGAAAATATGGGAATCTAAGTTCAAATAAAAAAAAGCCACAAGTTTTTTATGGACTTTTTTCATAGTTCAATTGTTCCAAATGTAGATATTTGGATTAAAAAGTTAGAATTGAAAAGTCCACTGCAAGTCATGTCCTTATGACCAATAATATTAGATTTTAAAATTCAAATCTCAGCCCCAAATCAAAACAGTAGATTTTAAAATTATATCTCAATTTCAAACGAATAACAACAAATTTTAAAATCCTAAAAGTTTTCCAAGTCCAACTCGGAAATCCCGAACAGTACCATCTCCTAATTAAGTTTTCCCAAGGTCGGTCGCCTGTGGGAGGTGCCCCTATAGACGTCCCCCCTTCCTCCATCCTAGAGATGGCTATCGAGGCGGGTCGACCCGCTTCAATCCACCCTGCTCGTCATGAGTGACTCGCCTGAGTCGCACAGGGCGAATACGAGTATAACCCGTATTCTCCCCGTTTCGAGGCGGTCAGACGAATCGACTTGTCCCGTTTAAACAGGGCGGGTCGGATTCGTCCTGTGACGAATCACGAAACGAATCGGGTCGGGAAAATTTTTTCAAACCCGTATATATATATATATATATATATATATATATATAATATATATATATATATATATGAAAATTTTCAAATGAGAAACTTTCTCATAATAAGCGTCGTGAGAAAAACATATAAGAGAGATTTTATGGATGATCCGAACCGTTCATCATGATCTACATATTCTAATTAGATACCAATAAAAAATCACGCGATTCTAACTTTTTTTACCGATACATCAAGTGACATCTTTATTCTACGGTGAATATAACATATGTTATATATATTAAGCCCTATATCATTATATAGCTGTGACAGAAAAAAATTAGATAGAGACTCGTATCTTATTATTTTTATTTTTTAAACCCTCAAAATTTAAATAATAATAATAATAAAAGACGAGACTGGTTGGACCCGTCTCGACGAATCCGGGTAACGAATCGGGTCACAAAACACCCAATTCATCTCCCCGTTCTCTGATGTCGCGTTGGATTCGTTACGAGACATGGTGAACCCGTCTAGTAACGAATTCGTTGGCCAACGGGACGAATCGGGTGGATTTGTCCCGATCGTACCGTTTAGCCATCCCTGCTCCATCCCTCATGCTAGACTTTTTACGCATACAAAGTTAAATGCGTAAAATTTTGACGTTTAGTGTTGTGCCTTTTGTTGTAATTAATATTAACAATACATGTAACTAAAATCTTCAATTATTAGATCTCATTAAACACATGAGAAATAACAATATAAAAAATAAAAATAGACAGGGTGCGTTCATACGAGCACTAATTCATTCTATCCCATCAAAACTTCACAATTTCTCTAAAATGAAAGATAAAATAAACTAGAATGATTTTAAGAGAATTGTGTGTACTTTTGAGGCGAGACGGGACAGATTCTCTATTTATCATAGGGCGTTTTGTCGTTACAAAACGTCGCAAGTTGTAAGTCATTAAATGAGAATGAAAAAAGTGAACTGTAACAGAGAAAATATATTGTGTTTTACGGTGTTGGTGATAGATAAAGTAAAGTGTAAATGAAAAAGTATATTGTGTTTTACGGTATTTGGTTTATTGTAGGCATGCCATGTCAACAATAACGATCTCGTGGTTAGTCGCCAATCTCCTTTTATGACACACTTAAAACTAATTTTTACCATTATAAGTTTATATTTTTACTATACATTATGATTTTTGTTCTAAAACATATACATGTTTGAAATTCTGTGATGTACATATCTAGCAACCACATTTGTTCTATTGTAAAAAGAATTGTTAGTTTGAACCTATTTGATGCACTGGAAAAAAAAAAATATTAATAACTCATTATTTTTCATCTATATGCATTTTAGAACCTAAAGGTTTATCTGAATGATACAAAATTTGAACTACGATGGAGAAACAAAGTTTTAAGTACACAGAAGAAAAAAAAACTCCTTCTATGACCACTGATCTCCCATTTCCTCATGTAAGAAGGCTTTGCTTGTCAAGAAGCATCTTGTTGCTCAAGAACTACAAGAAATGTCTAGCTAGTATCTTTGTGCCGACTCCATTTAATGATACTTGTGATTTTTCTCAAAAAAAGATACTTAGGACAAAATTATGTGACATTATGTAGGTTTTGAAAAAAAAAATTTAGCCTAGGACTCTTATTTTTTCAATTAATTTAGAAAAAAACTTAATTACAAATTTATTTTTACCTTAGTCTCAATTCACATCAGTATAAATTGATTCCTACCGGTCACCACTTCTTTATATATTTTCATCTCCTTTTTTACCCTTCCATGTTGCTCTTTATGTTACTCTCCTCTAAACCCGAGATAGAGTAATTTGCAGATCAACATGCGTAGTTAGGTCGCCATGAGGGTTGGAATGGGGTGGGAGTGTTAGATCTAAATTTATTCCATACAATATCTACATATACTGTAAGCCTCTTTATCATGATCAAAGGGAAGGAGATTTTAGGCATACCTGATTCCATTACGAAGAGGATGCGAAGGTTGCACGATCTCGAGGATGCCGGGTTGAAGGAGAGGATTCTTCTCTCCAGCCACCAAGTTCTCTTCTTTATCCTTAGAGGAGATGAGAGGCCTCTAAGAGAGAGATGATTATTCTTGTTGGTGGAGAGGGAACCCTACTCATGGTATATATAGCATCAAGAAACCTAGTTCAACTCATCATAGATCTAAGCCCTTGATTTATAACACGAGTTCCACACGTGTAGATGAGTCCCACATTCTAATTTAAATACACTCATGGCTAAGTGTAATTGAAAACGTGTCTAGACCCAAACCATTTAGGTTTGATCAATTCTTTATTGGGTCAAACACATAGGTTAAGTAGGCGGGTGCAAATATCCATTGACTTGATTAGGCCCAAATAAACTAGACTTTAAAACTAATAAGTCTAACAATCTCCCACTTGGGCCAAGCAAGTCATACTGAATAGATATTATGCATAACTTTATGACGTCAATACTTTAACCGCCGACAAACCACGTTTCAAAACAATCTGGTCCATTAAGAGTCCTTCCACCGAACATGGCGATCGTTACCTTCTGTATAATCGAGGTAGGACCTTCCACATCACAAGTTTCAGAACCCCTAACGACATAGATCAAATGTGGACGTGTGGCATGGAAATGCCCTCTGATCAAATAAGGTACAATTCCAACTGGTTTCCACTTTATGACTCCAACGAGTCTAGCCTTATGACTCCAACGAGTCTCACTTTATGACTCCAACGAGTCTAACTGCTAATTCAACAAACTCAAATGCGCAAAAGTAAACTTAGGAAAAGTAGTTATAAATTTATCAGAATCAACAAATATCCATTAAAGTGCACTTAGAAATAATGTCTGTTACATAAAATTATCCACTCCAACAAAATCAGGATATCATAATGACTAGTCATCCCCATATGAGCAATATGCTCTAAGAATACTTAAGGTGAAAGTCCTTTATTGAGTGAATCTGTAATGTTAAGAATAGTGTCATCACTATCAACAGACAAAATATGATTCCGAACTTTATCATTGATGACAAGAAACTTGATGTCGATATGCTTCGACTTTACTGAACTCTTGTCACTATTGTAGTAGAGCTCTATAGCTCTTATTATCATAGTGTAGCTGTAATGGCCTCTCGACTAAATCCACCATCTTCCTACAATAAGGAAAATGTAAAATAAAGTGGACTTCTTATGTCGATACATCCAGCATAATCTGAATCTGTGTATCCAATCAGCTGCAACTGATCAGATTTCATGTAGTCTTTTATTGATATCGCATAACCTTCTTGACAGTCTTCCAGAGATCAATCCCATGATTGATCAAGTTTCTGTCAAGTTTCTCAATGGTATATGCTATTCTGGATGGGTACAAACTTGAGCACACATCAGACATCCAACCGCCAATGCATATGGAATGTCTTTCATTTGCTCTTTCCGTAGATCATTCTTGGGACATTAGAGTAGACTTAACTTATCTCCCTTGGAGCAATTCTTCATGCCATATCTATCTAGCACCTTATCGATATAGGCCTTTTGTGATAAACCTAATATTCCACGTGTCCTGTCACGTTGAATCTGGATGCCTATCACAAAGAAGCGTTTTCAAGATCTTTCATCTCAAAGTTCTTTGAGAGAAGACTCTTAGTGTCAAGTAAAAGAATCATATCGTTACTTGTAGTAGAATGTCATCCACATATAGCACAAAAAATATAAGTCTACTCTCTTTAAATTTATGGTAAATACATTGATCAACTATATTTTTCTTAAAATCAAAAATCGGATATTACTTGATCAAATTTCAAATACCATTGACAGAATGTTTGCTTTAAACCATAAATGAATTTCTTTATTTGCAAACCAAATATTATGAAACCTTCACTTTAAAACTTTCTGGTTGCACCATACAGATTTTCTTCTCAATGCTACCATTAAGAAAGGCAATCTTAACATCCATTTGGTATAACTCAGGTCAAAGTGAGCCACCAGTGTCATAATAATCCTAAAAGAATGCTTGATGAAAACTAGGGAGAAAGTCTCCTTATAGTCAATGTCCTCTTTTTGAATGGATCCCTTTGTGACAAGATGTGCCTTATACCTTTCGACATTGCCTTTCGAATCCCGCTCGGTTTTGAATACTCATTTATAACCAATCGGTTTCTTTCCTTCAGACAACTCTACTAAATCCCAAACATCATGTCCTTTATGGATTTTAACTCATCTTTCATGGCATTTGACCACTTACTGGAGTGAATGTTGAGTTTGGCCTCATTTAAGGATGCGGGGGTCATCCTCTAGCCTTATGTCAAACTCATGCTATTGGAGATAAACTATATATAGTCATTTGCAATGACTGATCTCCTCTCCCTAGTTGATCTCCTAGGCACTTGTGGTTGAGAATTTTCAGTTTCTACCTCACCAGCATGATCTACTTCAGGATGAACTGTATATGTATTGTAAGGATGCAACTGTATTTTCATCTTGAAGTGGAACAACTAGTTTATCATTTGGAACAATTATCATGGGTATAACAATATGTTTTCTTAAATATGAAATCTTTATGTATTGACTCCCACTGTTCTGAATATTCTCAAAAAAAATTTAGCAATCCGTCTTTATGTTCTTAGTGGAGGGACAATAAAACTTAAAGCCTTTATACCTCTCAGAATACCTTACGAATAAACAGCTAACTGTCCTTGAGTCCAACTTCTTCTCATGTGGTATATATGACCGAGCTTCCACTGGACAACTCCAAACATATAGATGCCTAATACTGAGAGATTTCCCAGTCCGTAACTCATACGGGGTTTTAGTTACTATTTTGCAAGGTATTCTATTAAGGAGGTGACAACCATTTTAAGGCTTCACTATATAATGACTTTGGTAGAATAGTGTGAGCTATCATACTCCCAACCATATCCTTTAATGTGTGATTTTATCTCTCAGCAATACCATTTTGACGAGGTGTCCCTGATATGGTGTACTAAGCGAGAATACCACTCTTTCAGAAATTGACAAATGGTTCTGGACATTTACCTGATTCGTTATATCTGTCATAGTACTCACCACTATGATCAGATCTAACGGCTTTTAAACATGTCCAATGATTGAGATTTCTCATGGAACAAGTACAGGTACCTATAACGAGAGTAATTGTCTGTAAAAGTGATGAAATATTCATGGCCATTCCAAGAAGCTATAGGGAATGGACCACAAATGTCTGTATACACCAAATTAAGACACTTGAACTTCGTCTAGTACCAAACTTTCTAATGTTTCTTTAATTAATTTTCGCTTAGTGCCTATGCTATTCACATATAAAGATTCAGTATAAAAAGCATGAAGTTTCAATTTATATAGCCATCAATCAGAATTCTAGTACCAACAACTTTAGATTTAGAAAGTAGACTAAGCATTTCATTATCAAGAGTGACAGTAAAACTAGATCAGTCTAACAAATGAAATAGAAATATGATTCCGCCTAAAAGGACGATACATATAAAGTCTCATCCAAATCTAAAACCAAAAACCAGAATCTAATTTAAGCCTACAAACTCCAATAGCTTTAATTGCAACTTTATTTCCATCACCCATGTATACGTATCGCTCAGCTGGGCTGGGCCTCCTTTGGGTTGGAAGTTCCGCATTGAATCGCTTATGTGAATTATCTATTCATAATTTATAAAGTGGCACTAAAGCTAAATTAATCTCAGAACAAACATAAATATGAGATATACCCGCTAAATAGTCATTTCTGATACTTTATGTATTCCTACTTGAGGTGGCTTACTTTCTTACAGAAGAAGCATGCAATGATCTTAGGCTACTTTTTCTGTACTTTTGCCACTTATGATCAATCACTGTAGTGGTGTTTATGTTCCTCCTTTTAGTTTTAGTTTTTTTTCTTTTCTTACTAGAAGTTTACCCTGGATGCTAAGTGAGCAATGACTTTATCGGGCATAGCACTTCTAATAGTTATAGGAATAGTGTACTTTATGACCATTAGATACCTCTTGTAGGATCTCTCCCACTTACCATAATTTACCTTTTTTTACTGAACTTTTATTAGTGATAGTAGAGATCCATCAATCTTTAAGGTGTACTCTAGGTGCATGAATTCAAGAACGATCATTTACGTGGTCTTACCACTTCTTAAAGTTTGTACCATTCAATTTAAACTACATAAGTGTACAATTTCTCATCAGTTTAACATAAACATTGCATTTAAAAAAATTCTACTGTAATAGCCACAAAAAATGAATTTCAAAAAATGCAACCAGTTTAACCGATAGAGCTGCCGGTTAAACTTTCAGAACAAGTTGTGTCTCTATATGTGTAACGCCCCGATCCCAAGGATACGGAGACGTTATGGCGACGTACATACGCGAGGTGAAAACAACCTCACGCGTACGTTAAGCCTCAGTACAGTACAATACCTTCATATAGATCTGAGGTCCAGCATGAAAGCAGTACAAGAATACCTGCAGAAAGAGGTCAGTGATCATAACAGATATGAAAAATGGAGACAAATAAGATAACGAAAATAAAATACCAAGATACCTAGGAATAGTCCCGAGGCGGAAGCTCCGATGTGACTCCAAGATACTCTCGGATACTGCGGTAAGCGGATCTCCAATCTGGGCATGCAAACCCAGGGTCGTCAGAAAGCGACCTAGTGAGTGGTAAAATGAAGGAGGCAGTAATAGATACTAGAATAATACAAGCATGATACGAATATATAATACATGATGTTGTAGAAGTGATACCATATAATAATCATATGTGAAGCAGTAGAAATAGAGTAACATATCCTCTTTTAATACCATCACTACCTAGCCGGTTACCATCGGGTCATGTCTATAGTCGTGTCCAGTTTATGTAATAACTAATGTTGTATAGTGGTGACGTAATAGACAGGAACATGATAGTGGTGACGTGATAGAGGTGAACATGCAGATGAGCATATGTCTGCAACAATAAAATATATGCAATGCAGAACATGCATGGTATGCCACTACATACAGTGTAACATACACCAGGTAATGTCACAAAGTATACATGTGCATGAGTAGTAGGGCACTAAAGAAAGTGTAACAGGAAACAGGAACAATAGCAATGTATACATGTCACATGATAGCAGATAAATGATCAGGAACAGTAACAAGTACAACTAAACATGTAGCAGGCAGGTCATGTCAAAGTCATGTCATTTATACAATAGTAGCGATCAGTACCATCTGTTATTTTAATCAATCTCTTCCAGTGTCCCATACCACTGGCAGTTCATACTGGAGCCCGCACTCCAGTCGAACTCATCCGGACATGGCCTACGGGTACCATTATCCAAACGAGAGAGTGACCAAATAACAAGTGTTCCCGACGTCCACTATTGTGTATACTGTTTTATTATGTTAATTGGAAACTCATGGTCGAAGAGTTCTTATCGGGTAAGTGTATCCCGTGCATACCCGGGATCACGGCCTTTATCAAACCCCTGGCTGCTAAGACCAGAGCCCTCCGCTAAGAGGGGAACAATAATCAAGTAACAATAGCTCATGGAGCAATACAATCGGTAGGTAGCACTACCATCCCCTGCAGTGGGAGAACAATATGGATCCAGTACATCACCCGATAAGATCTAATCAACCGTCAAGTCTCCCCCATACCCCAGTTATCATTATGATCTGATATGTCAAGTATCCAATGTAACAAGAATAAATAACAGTACATGATACGGGTAACATGATAACTGGACCAGAACTCTGTTGATAGCATAGAACAATATAACGGGAATCGGGAACAATATATCAGGAACAATATAACGGGAACAATATAACGGGATCAATAGATGTGGAAGTCCACATATCGCATATCAACAGTTCTCATGTCCAGTAACAGGAATATCCATATCAATAACAGGAAACAATCATATAACATGATACGGTAACATGGCACAATAATACATGTAAGATGCACTGTGATCCATATGACAAGAAGATAGAAACAACATATGCATGTGCCCTTGTGCGGTGAGCCTATGTAGCAGTGCTGTCGGTGCAACAAGTATCCGTGAGTGGTACATGTATATATCGGTGAGACATGAATACGAAATAAAAGTGTGACGTGGTATCGGTCCAATTATATATATAATATCAATGGTCAGTGGCTCATATCATGTACAGTGATCTATGGTATTGGTCTCATGCCTGATAGCAATAAATGACATGCGATACTTATCTGTATACTGGTGGAACATAGTTGTGTAGCATAAACGGTGTCTAGCATGTATGTCTAGTGACCGTGTAGTGTCATAGAATATTGTAGATCAATATACATGTGACGCTAGTTATCTATCGGTGAGAAAATACATGAAATAAGAGTGTCCAAGTCTATGGTGAAATAATGGACCGAGTATCAGTGGCTGTGCCGTTATGATGACTGTGTCCGAGTTGTCTATATTAGAATTTCTTGTTACTATAATTATTTCGCTATATTATATTATCTAACAATCTTCCAGGAATCACCTACTACAATGGGTGTCCAAAAAGTACCAGTTAATAATTAATTATTACAGTCTTTTATCCAGGATTCAGATATATCAATCAATATCACTAAACATGATAAATTATAATTTATAAAATAAAAACACTCACAAACTGGCTACAGGACTATAGCTCTCGTTTCACACGATCGCAACGGATCCAGCATCACCTCAATCGGAGTCCGGATGCTCCCGATATCGCCCGAATACTAAAAAGCATATAAAGGGGGTTAATTTTGTAATAACAGAAAATATCCAGGGGGCTATTTGCAAATTTACAGGGGCCTAAAAGTAATTAATAATCTTACAGGGGTTAAAAGGAAAATATACCTTTTCGGATTGGGTTCGGGTATAAACGGGTCGGGTTTGGACCAAACCCAAACCCAAAACCCAAATTGGGTTTCACCCAATTGAAGCAACCGCAGCAGCAGCGTGAGCTGCTGCTGCCGCCGCCTGCTCGTGCATACCACCCGCGCGGGGCCGCCGGTCTGCGCCCGCCGGCGGCGCGCCCCCGCCGCCGGCGCCGGCGCTGCTCCGGCGCCCAAGGCCGCCGGGGCAGCCGGGCCTACCCATCAGAGAGAGAGGGAGAGAAAGAGTGGTGGGGGGCTGGCCCCCCTCCCCACCAGCGCCCGCGCCGCCCGTGCTCGCCCGCGGCTGACCCCCCCTCGCCGGCGGGCCTGGCCTGGCCGGCCTCCGGCGGACCCGGTCTGGTCTGGCCGGCCTGCCGATCTCCGGCGTACCGCCGACTCACCTGCAGAGAGAGAGAGAGAGAGATGGAGAGGGGGAGAGAGAAATGAAGGGAGAGAGTAGAAGAGAGAGGGTTTTAGAGAGAGAGGAGTGAGAGAGTGGAAGAAAGAGAGAGGATAGAGGAGAGAGAGGGAGAAGGGGATTTTTAAAGAGGGGGAGAGTCGGTCATCTACAGTAGGGCGGTTGGGAGATGCGGTGGCTTGGGGAAGAAGATAAGGGAAAGAAAGAAAAGAAAAGAAAAGAAATAAAAGAAATAATATAATATTATTATATTGACTCAAAATATGACCAACTCCGAACGGTGCCCAAAAAGTACAGAAAATAGAGAATATTATTCTAAGACGCCATATGGAGACGGTTTGTCTAAACTTAATCCGGTTTGCAAATTAAAAATCCCGGAAGATGTCGCCGATACGGGCGACACCGGTTTTGCCTAGATTTTCGATAAATTCAGAAAAATCTCCAAAAATACCCAAACGTAGATAACATGATTCTAAGACACACGGTGAAAGCCGATTCTCAAAATACTACTCCGATTGTGAATTAAAAATCGAAAGGCCGATTATCAGTATTGGTCGACACCGACTACGACGATTTTCCAAAATAATCCAGAAAATTTCCAGAAAATCCTGAAAAATCTAAAATATTAGAAAATGATTTTTGAAATTGAAATTGGTTCAATCGGACTACCACAGAGGTCAAACCAATTTTGTACGTCGTATCGCGTACCGATAATGTGATACGTACACCGGGGATCAGGGTGTTACAATATGCCAACACTGTACTGGCCCAATATAGATATCCTAAAGTCTAGGTCCTATGTAAGAGAACAGCCTTCCTTTGGGCCGACTGTCACTTTATAGGATTGGTCCTAAAGTTTAAGTAATCTATATTAGCCATATAATATATGTAATGACCCGGCCATAATGACAACCTTCTTTGGGCCGATTGCCACACGCATGGGCCACACAAATTTATGCATCGATATTCTTGTTCCGCCATCGGACTAGTTGATGAGGGTAATGCATTATGCGCCAATAGTGTGACAACCTTCCTTTGGGCCGATTACCACACATCAAGGTTCTCCCACTTGCATTACCCACATCAAGTATCCGAAGCCGTACATAATTCGGCCAAACAATAGTCTTCCTTTGGGCCGGCTATTATCCGCATGAACTACATACGCAATTAAATAAGCTCTTTTATAAATTCTTTAGCTTGAACATGTATATATCTTTATCTGTGTGTTATTAACTGTAGTACACAATAATATTCATCATGCTAGACAATATAAGCAATAATATAAATATTAATGAAGCGGAAGCATGTAAGGGTACACATAACCATGATAAACAAATACTTCAATGCCTTCTTTATGTCAACTAACTGCTGTTTTGTCATGCATAATTCCTGTAATACTGTAGTGCTCGTCAAGAGCTTCGAAACGGCTGTTTACATGCCCAAAACAGAGGTCGTATGAGCCCGTAACAGCTAATTGAAGTTTCTATTGGCAAAACGAGTCTGCAGTGCTTATTGGGTCTGAATCAGACCCGACCCGCAATGGTTAACTTATGGGTTTCCTTATAGTTCGGGTTTAAATAAACTGAATAAAACTCAATTAGCTTAATGTGAGATTGATTGGGATTAGGTTTCTTTATTTGAGTAGAATTCTATCAAAATATCCTTAATAGGCTAGAATTATATCTCAATCATAATACCCAAATCAATCTCAACAATCCCAATTGAAATTAAATATGAGATTAATTAGTAGTAGGTTTCCTTATTAAAGTAAAATTCAATCTCTATCTGAATCCTAGATAATCTCATAATCTTAATTAATTCATGAAACCCAAAATAATTAACCATTTTTTTTAATTATTCTTAAAAAAAAAAAAACCCTTTTGCCTTACATGTGCATGCATGCATGCATGCAGACATGTGTCTGCATGCATGCAGGCCATGTCAAAATATCTTTTATTATTATTATTATTATTATTATTATTATTTTGGAAATCTCCTTCATGATGCATGCGCTGGTGCTTCCAGCGCATGCATCTAACATCCCCTTTTTTTGTTTTTTTCCGTTGCCTAACATGCAGGCGCTTGCTGCATGCAGACAGGGCACACAATTTTTTTTTTTAAATTCAGAATAACACACAAATCAAAATTTTATAAAATTATATACATGTTAAATTTAATAAAAATCACTCCTTTTAATCTTTTGATCCAACATATGAGACACAAAATATTTATTGAATCAAAGGAGATATTTTTATGATATTTATAGATCGAGATCATAATTTCTGTAAATCCCTATGATCTGATAAAGAGGTGGCTCTGATACCAATTGTTGATCTAAATTTATTCCATACAAGATCTACATATACTGTAAGCCTCTTTATCATGATCAAAGGGAATGAGGGTTTTTAGTCATACCTGATTCCATTACGAAGAGGATGCCGAAGGTTGCACGATCTCGAGGACGCCGGGTTGAAGGAGAGGATTCTTCTCTCCAGCCACCAAGTTCTCTTCTTTATCCTTAGAGGAGATGAGAGGCCTCTAAGAGAGAGATGATTATTCTTGTTGGTGGAGAGGGAACCCTACTCATGGTATATATAGCATCAATAAACCCTAGTTCAACTCATCATAGATCTAGGCCCTTGATTTATAACACGAGTTCCACACGTGTAGATGAGTCCCACATTCTAATTTAAATACACTCATGGCTAAGTTTAATTGAAAACGTGTCTAGACCCAAACCATTTAGGTTTGATCAATTCTTTATTGGGTCAAACAACATAGGTTAAGTAGGCGGGTGCAAATATCCAATTGACTTGATTAGGCCCAAAATAAATTAGACTTTAAAACTAATAAGTCTAACATGGAGCCCTATCCCGGTGGTTCGAGGGCGGAGTCCCGGGACCAAATTGGACCAAAGTTTTTTGAGATCGATCTTTTGCAAATCTCATTTGTTCATATTCGCGATGAGTTCTGTTTGTGTTTATGATCAATATGATATTTAGATCTGGATTGTATTTTAATCTTTACTACTGCAGTTAAAGTTCTCACAAACTCCTTGTATAAATGATTGCGATCTTGAGTTTTTGATTTATTTTCTCTTGGATGATGACGACGCTGAAATGTGTGGAATTATTTTATATGAGAAATGTGACTCAAGAATTGTGACTCATAATCTGATTTCGATTTTAGGGGAGCTAGAGTTCTAAAGTGAAGTAACACAGTGAGAAAAGAGATGGTCGCAATCCTCATCAAAAAAGACTACGACTATGATCACATTCCTTATTATGAGTAGCAATCCTCATAATAAGAACTGGGACCATGACCGCAGTCCTCATAATAAGGACTGCGATAATGCGTGATAGCATTCTTACTATGAGTAGCAGTTCTCATAATAAGGATTGTGACCATGAGAACTGTAACCAAGTAGTTCTCACAAAGTCACAATCGCAGTTGCGGAGCGCTTCGATGTCGAAGTCGCAGTTATGGAACGCTTTCAGTCGCGGTTAAATTTAAAACGGAGATATTTTAATCTTTTTTACATTTCATGATTAAAATCTCGCTCGACACGTATTTGTATTTTATTGCCCGCTAAAAAAAAAATGAGGCGCAGATGAAAAAAATGTAATTCAGGTTTTAGCTAATTAAGTTTTAATATAGAAGGTTCGGTCAAAATCTCCCTAAAAATTAATTCACGATATTGTTTTGGCGAGTGTTTGATTAGACAGAGAAATATGAAAATTTCTTAAAATTATGAATTTAGAAATTTCAGATTTCATGATCACTCATTTCCTTATTTTGACTTGATAACTTTTCAAATTAAACATGAATATTTAGATTCTTTTAAATTCTAATCTCACTTTTAAATTCATAAAACACTAAAAGAACCTTAATTTTTTATCAAAACATCCAAATACAGCCTTAACTTGAGGTTAATATACAAATAGTTTGATTTGGTAGTAACAATCTTGGACTTATGAGTCATGGCCTTGGGATGATGACCATAAGTTGGACATGGAAACTTCTATTATTGATTAGATTATTACGGGACAACCCCCAACAAATTCCATTTAGTAATTCAACATATAAACATCTCAAAATTTCTACTTGAGTTCTCTGGTCAACAACTATGGGTCTCAATTCATTTTTTTTTTTTTTGGGATAAGGGTCTCAATTCAAATTGCAATGCTCCTTTTGACAAATGTTAATGGATCACAATTCACCAATAACCAAAAAAAAAAAAAAAAAAAAAAAAATGCAGGCAACAAATTGACAATCACTGACAGGTACAGATTCCACAAAATCCAAAGATTTACAAAGGAATCAACCACCTAAAACTTAAATCCAAAAAGAAAGAAAAAATATTTCCAAGATCTCACAATTAAATCTCCACTGCTCACTCCAATGCAGGGCTCCACATTTCCATGTCATTCTCACATCCCTAGTGCTCTACAAATATTAAAAAAAACTAAAAAAAAAAGAAAAAATTGATCCCTGAGCCCCAAAATGTAGAAAAACACTAGGCCTAGAGAGAGCCAAGCCCCTCTTCTGATGGCACAAATTGTGATACAGCCTGAGATTTGAGCCCCATGAGAGCCTGAGCTTATGCCCTCTCCCCCTCTCTCTCTCTCTCTCTGAGTGTCACCTACACGCAGAGAGAACAAAGCAAAAGCCCATGAAAAGTTCATCAATGTCGTGTGTAATTTGTTGACGGAAAAAGCCGTGGGATCAGAGACGAGGTTTATTTTATGTGGGTGGAAATTTAATGTTGCATCGATTTTGCTGCAATTGGAGTCTTGTAAGTCAAACAGAGAAGGGGAGTCGAAGCTCTAGAGTTGAAAAATGAGAAATGAGAGACGAGATTACAGATAAAAACAAGATATTTATCCTTTAACAAAGAAACTAATTATTGGTTTTTAACTTTTTAATTACCTTCCATCCCTCTCTTTCATTGCAATCAATTCATTTCATTTATTAATTATCTTTCCATTTGCTGGCCTTCCATTTATTTCTGCCCCCATTAAGGATCCCATCTGCCCTTTCTCTCTCACAATTGACCTGCCGTTTCTCTCTCTCCTCCTCCTCTCTCTCCTTCAAGGCCCAACTCAGACTTTTGAATCCCAGCTACATTACCATGAGATTTGGTTATCAGAGACCAAACCCTTTCTGGGTTTTCTTCCCTCTTGTGCTCTGAATCATTGAGCAAAACCTCTGGTGAGTCCTCTTTCTCTCTCTCTTCTTTTCTTTTTTCCTTTATGCCTTTGCTTAGATTTAGAGCAAGCAATGAATTGGGTTCTTCATCAAACCACATCATCAACAAATGAGAATTTGTTCTCTCCAATCCAACTCCCACAACCACAACCACCACCAGCAGCAAATCTTGAGAACAAGATCAGCCCAAGTATTCTCCTCATAATAGTAATCCTAGCAGTCATCTTCTTCATCTCTGGCCTCCTCCATCTCTTAGTGAGGTACCTTCTGAGACCCACCAACAGAGAGCCGGAGGACTCAGACAATGTCACAGCCCTCCAGGGCCAACTCCAGCAGCTCTTCCACCTCCATGACTCTGGAGTCGACCAGTCCTTCATCGACACCCTCCCTGTTTTCCTCTACAAGGCCATCATAGGCCTCAAGGACCCGTTCGATTGCGCCGTCTGCCTCTGTGAGTTTCAGGCTGATGACAGGCTGAGGCTTCTGCCAAAGTGCAGCCATGCTTTCCACATTGAGTGCATTGATACCTGGCTCTTGTCCCACTCCACTTGCCCATTGTGCAGGGGGAGCCTACTCCCTGATTTCTCCCCCAGCAACAGCTGCAGCCCTGCGGTTCTTGTTCTTGAATCGGGAAGCGAGAGCTCGAGAGAGATTGGGATTGGTTCTTCTCAAAGAGGGGTTTTGATCCAAATGCGCAAATGGGTTTTCTGCAAGAGGATGATTTCGGGCCCTCGATCACCGAAAATTCGCAGAAATTGGGGGAAGTTGGGGGTAAAGAGGATGTGGGTTCAGCTCCATTGGATGTTTCAGGGACTAAAGTGGTTCAAGTGAAGCTTGGGAAGTTTAGGAGTGCTGACGCTAGTGGCGGTGAAGGGAGTAGTACTGGCAATAATAGCAGTTTGGATCAGAGAAGGTGTTTCTCTATGGGATCTTATGAGTATGTGATGAATGAGACCTCGTTTCTTCAAGTGGCAATCAAGCCATCGAAGAAGAAACCCAGCCGGTTCAAGAATCCCGGGCACGCAATGTCCGAATGCGATTGCCATTCGAGAAGAGAAGGGTTCAAAGGTTTTGATTCATCAAAGAGCTTGCAGTCCAGAGAGGATTGTGGCAGTGCTAGAATCAGCACAAACAAGAGGGAGAGCTTCTCGATATCGAAGATTTGGCTTCGAACGAAGAAGGACAAGGCAGAGAGTGAGGATAGCTCGAGGCGGGCCTTCTCATTTCGGCTGCCATTGCACCATCATCAGGAGTTAGCAAAGGCAAAGTCCAGCGTTAGTCCGAAGACAGTATCAGAGTTTGAGGGTTCAGGGTGGGAGAAGAGTGGGAGTGAGATGGATTTAGATGTGGAGGTTGGGAGCTGCAACAATAGTATTGTGAGCATGGGGTCTCAGCTTGAAGAGGCACCATCATTTGCAAGGAGAACACTGCTGTGGATTGTTGGAAGGCAGAACAAAGTTGGGAGCCATGGCTGAATTGAATTGTATCAATTTGTAAGTGCTTTTTTGGTTTTGGGCTCACATTTGTTTCTTGTTATCCTGAATGTTCTGCAAAAGGGTGGTAGAGTTGTAGTTGAAGATTGGAAACAAAAAGGAAAAAAAAATTATTTCATTACATAAAACTTTAGAAACTCTCTTGATTGTTGATATGTGTCCTTGTGTTCTCTTTTCCTTATATTTGATTAGACATCATTTTTTCGTTGTATTGTGCATAACATCATTATTATTCTTAAATGTCTTCTGGCCTTAATGATAATATGTATAGTAACAAATTCATTATATGATGACAACTAATTTTTTCAGATTAAATATTTTCTAGTGACAAGTTATTTTTCTTGGAGAAGTTGGTGCCCTCCTACAGCAAGATTCCAACAGGCTTTAAAGTATCATGAATGCTTTGTAACTGATCATCATATTGATCTAATATTTCAAGCAAGAAAGAAACAAACCAAAAAGGTAGCATTCATGAGAATCTTTAAGCTTAGGATGAGCTCTCATACAAACTATGCCCCCAATCCTTATTTCTTTATTTGAGGAGGAGTACATGAAGAGATTTCCAGTAATCTTCATTGTGTTTTTTCAGTTAGTTCTGTTCTTGTACTCACAAGAAATTCCTCAATTGTAAAAATCTGCTTTTAGCTTTTCAAACCTATTTCTCAAGACATGGTAACAAAACAAAAATGCAAGCTCTGCACCTGCTCATGATTTCCTTTTGGCTGCAAACCCTTTCTTTAGTTACATTGGGATATTTATCTAAATAAGAAATGGGGTATTGCCATTTATAAAAACTTCCATGCTGTTGATGAAATCCAATATTACAATGCAAAAAAACAAAAAATATTCCCCCCAAAAAAAAAATTACAATGCAACAGTAATGAGTGGAAAAGTTCCACAACAGAGGTTTTAAATTCAAATGTTAGCATCCGTTTGCTTGTGGGTTTGGTTGTTTACCCTCACTGTCACAGATGTGATTCAAGTTGGCAGCAGATTGATTACAGCCTGTTAGCAGTTATTGCTCACTTGGCTCAGTAGTGGTGTGTTGGGACCTTTGAGTTCTTTATGAATGGCTGGGGCTAGAGCCCTTTTTTAATGGGCGCGGACCCCTTTCTTTCTTTCTTTTTCTCTTCTTCTTCTTCTTCTTCTTCTTCTTCTTCTTCTTTTTTCTTTTTTTTTTTTAATGGTTTTTCCCCTCACAACCTGGCCTCTTCCTATCTTCATGTTGTCTCCATGTATTGTGTTCATTAAACTATTTACTAATTTGGGCCCCTTGAGAAGCAAATTCAAATATTTCTTTCCTTGTTTTTCGGTACCTAACACTGCATTTGTTTAAGGATGTGATAACTAATTAGGATTTCACAATCTTAATTAGGACTAATGAGGATTTCACACTCTTAAACTAAGGTTCTGTTTGTTTCGTCGCAAAACACCGCAAATCGTTAGTCGTAAGACTTCTTTTTCATTTTTTGCTGTTTGTTTCGTTGAAAAACAACTTGCAAAATGCAACTCTCATTTTCTCACTTGTAATTGCTACAGTTAATTTTGTGGTCATGTAAATCTCATTTTTACACTCATGTTTCCCACTTGCAGTTGCTACAGTTAATTTTGTGGTCATGTAAATTCCACATGTAATACACTTGCAGTTCAAAGCAGTGACTTAATAATCAATATATAATTTAATATTATTAAATGTTTAATATTTTTAAATATTTTTAATAGTGTTCAATTTTTATTTAATTATTTTATATTTTTAATCTTTAGTTTTCTATTATTTTTAATATTATTTTAATATTAAATATTTTATTATTTTTAATTTAATATTGTTATTTAATACTTTATTATTTTATTAATACTTATACCAATCTTTTTAATATTTATTTAGAGTTAATATTTTATCAATATAGCTTTAATATAAAATTAATATATATTTAATTATTCATTATTAATATAAATAATTACTTTATTAATATTATAATATACTTTATTATTATATTAATATTTTATTATGTGAATATTGTAATAATAATTCATTATAATAATAATAATTATTAAAATTATAATTATATTTCACTTTGTTAATTTTATATTTTTATAATATTACAATAATATTATTATAAAATTTAATATTATAATAATTTTTAAGTATTTTGTAATATTATAATATTATAACTATTTTATTATTTTTCTTAAGATTTTTTAATATTTATATTTTATTAGTATTCTTAAAATTTTAGTTCTTAGTTCATATTCATAGCATGTGAGAATGTTTTACGTTAGCTGTCACAGACCTATCACAACCCTCCTCCTTTATCTTGACTTGTGACAGGCAGTGAACGGTCACTGGTGGAGCTGAAAATGTTTGACGTCCCGGCCTTGCACCGGACACCTTCAGTGTGTTAGACTGACGTGATAACCAACTACACCCGACGCCAGATTTGTTATATGGCACAGAATGTTGGGCTATAAAGAGACATCATGCCTAGAAGATGAGTGTAGCAGAGATGCGCATGCTTCGTTGGATGTGTTGTAACACGCGGAGAGATAAGATGAGAAATGAGGATATTCGTACTAGGATAGGTGTAACCTCTATAGAAGAGAAGATGAGAGAAAACCGCCTACGCTGGTTTGGTCATGTGCGACATAGCGCCAGTCCGGCGAGTAAAGCATTAGGACAAGTTAAAAGAGCGCAGGGGCGAGCGAAAAAAAACATGGATGGAGGTACTACGGCAAGACATAAAGGCTAAAGTTCTTAGTGAAGGTATATTACTTGACAGGAATGAGTGGAGAACACTGATCCATGTCTCCGATCCGGCATAATTCTCTTTTGGTTCATGTAGCCTACCCCAAATACGTGGGACAAATGGCTTAGTTGTTGTTTATTCTTAAAATTTTATTAATGTTCTTTAGATTTTTCTTAAAATTTTTATTATTTATTTAGTTAATATTTTAGCAATATTTTACTAAAATATATTAATATTTTGTTACTATTACTGTGATAATAAAATATTAAGATTATTAATATTTTATCTCAAATTTATTAATACAATTTAATTTATAATTGTAGATTTAATTTAATAGTATTTATAATATTTAAATCACTGCTAAAGTTAATTTTGTGGTTAACTTTTTCACTTACACTTTTACATTACCAGTCAAACACCGTAAATCATAATATACTTTCCCATTTACACATTCACTTTACCAACCAAACACCGTAAAACATAAGCACAATATACTTTCTCATTTACATTTTTACTTTATCAACCAAACACCGTAAAACACAATGTATTTTCCCTGTTACAGTTTACTTTTCTCATTCTTATTTTACGACTTACGACTTGTAACGTTTTGCGGCGAAATAAGCAGATCCTAAGTTTTCTCTAGAGTTTCACACTCAAAACGAGGATTTGGGAGAGAATCACGATCACTCACAGAGTTGAGTTTTTTTTTCATAATAATTCAACATTCTTTTATTAATCAACAAAGAACCTTTAAATAGGTTTTACCAAAGTTTGATTTCCATATTACAGCTGATGCGATACTAAACTTTAAAAAAAAAAAAAAAACAACTACTAAATAAAAGAAAGAAAATCGGCTCAACTAAAATGAAGAACATCGATTCCTAAATACATCAATAGGCTATATGAGTACAGTGCATCTTCTCCAACGATGATATGCACACCAAGATCGTGATTGGATCTCCGCATAATGTGAGTCCAGTGCATTAAACATGTGAGTCTATATTGTCTGTGATCCTTCAGGCCAAAAATGCCAGAGGATGAAGGAAAATAAAATAAAATAAAATAAAACTAACAAACATGGGCAGTGAATTCTGCATAGTTTACAGTCAGTTGAGGGAACTGCACTTGGCTCAGGCTACCTTTCACATGAAAAGATCATCCAAAGTTGCATTAAGACCAATACAGTACATTTGTTCTTTTACTTGTTTGTTTGTTAGAGAGGGACAAGACCTAGGGTGATCAACGGGGTAACACAGTGCAGGGGTTCTGATCTTGTTTGATTCACAAGCATGAACTGATCCTGGAATCAATACAAAATTCAGTGTCATGTGATGGATTTTTCAAGGACAGACATCAGTTAACTTCCTTTTGTGAATTCCATTTGCTAATGAAATTATTATATGGTCAAGTTATGTAACCATGGAAGAGTTTCCAACATACTGTCCCCTGACAAGATTTATATGTCCATCAATTATTAAGCAAATAATGCGAAGGGTCCTCCTGCCTACAGCAGCGAAATTGTCCGGTGTCATCAGAGTTTAATGTGGGTCAATTCAATCAACAACCCTGACTGGTTTTATGAGAGTGAGTCCGATCTGCACGGCTTATATCGCGTGTTGTTGGCCATAGATTAAATTTAGACGAAGCACGGAGCGAATAATTTTTTTCCCTCTAAAGTCTGTTTGTTTCTCAATTTTGGGGGTGAGAAATATATTGCGGTTGTCTCTGGTAACTAATCAAGATCATCAATCTAATTGGTCAGATCGGTAAAAATCAGGTGAGAGATTTTTCTATTTGATAGAACGTTTCTTAATTATAGAATCACCTTTCAATTCTCTTCCTTAATTAAACACCAATTAAACTGATAGTAGTCAGTCTCAATATATATTCAATATATTAAGTATTAACAGTAATATTTATGAAAATAAATATTTCAGCATAACCTTTGTAAAAAAAAACGTTAGTTCAATTATATAGTACATAGAGTGAGGTACGCATATAGCGAATCTCTTTAAGGCAATAACGTCTCTCGCTGTAGTGCTAATGAGTTGTTTGACGCTGATCTCCTAAGATACAACGCTCATTCACGGTATTTGGATAGCACCACTAAATAGACCGTACAGTCGAACCAAAAATTAATCAATACCTTTACTAATTGGAAGAAGACAAAGCTTGGACCAAGATAAATTTCAGAAAAAATATTTGGCTTAATGGAGAACTTTTCACGGTAAGAGAAAGAAGAGACAGAAGAATTTCTGTTTTAAGAGCCAACAAAATCAGATATTTCCTTTTGAGTTTTTGTTCTGTGTTCTTTTATTCTATGTTGAAAATGGTTGAGAGGAACACTATTTATAGCGCTCCTGGACTGTCATTGTAGGGAGCAGTTGTGATGGTTTGAACAGAACCGTCACAACTGTTCTGACAGATAGAACTATTTAGAACGATTTCTTATCTGAACCGTTTTGCCTGTTCAAAACGTTGGAGTTAACCTCCTGCTTCTAAAAGCGGGCGGGTGCCGGGTACGGTCGAGTTTCTCATCCGCATGACCCAGTTCCAGTTCCGGATTTTCTTGTCCGCATCTGCGTGAATCACACCCGATTCAAAGAGAACTGAGTATGGCCTGGTCCAAAAAGAATCGGACCCAAATTCGTGTGTGGGCATGGTTTCCCCTCAAGCGCGCGCGAAAACTTTAAGTACCCAAAGGGCACGCCCTTCGTATCCATCTTTTCATATTAAATCTCTCAACTTTCCATACCATATCTAATGTGGGGTTAAAGAGTTCTTCTTCTTTGGTCCCTTTTAGGTATTGAATTAGACTAACTTTTGACTTGAATATTTCATTCATTCGAAAACGGAATTGAGCATATGAATATACCACGTTCATCCTCAATTGAAGGAGAACATACTCCAACCATTATTTGTGTGATTCTAGTAACGGATCACGTCTGAATTCAGATCAAAAATTCACTTGAAATTCCTCGTTTCCCAACACCCCCCTCAATGAATAAAGATTCAAGAAAAAAATACACTATGAGACTGACTCTACAGTGAAAGATATTTTAAAAAAGAAATTGCATCAGGATAGGTGAAGTAGGCCTTGAATCTTTCATACGAAAGCCTCATCGGACTTACAGGCCAATCAGTGAACTAAGTCTTGAACTGTCAGCTGTTTATGTAAGCCAAGTCAACATGCCTCACATTGTAACATTTCAAAATCAATTTTATTTCTTAGTTGTGTCTATTTTAGCTCTGAATATTCTTGGTTTCAGACTATGTGTTTAGGGAATCACAGCCTCCATTAAGACTCCCAAAGAGCCGACCCAACTCAACACTCACATAGGTGATCGTCCTAATAAGAGTAGTGTACTCTACCCCACTCGTTTTAATAACAAGATATAGGCTTCATTAAAAACATTAAGGTTATCCTAAATCTACTTGTAGAAAGCACTAGGGTGCACTGTAGGAATGGGATGGAGTTAACCTTCTAAGTGCTTACCCGCAGAGTCAATCATAACTAGTTTTTCCTCTTGAACTCAATCCGTAGGATCTCCAATCGCTAAATGAGGTTTCCATTAAGCTGACTCAGTATTACTAGGCTTTTAGCCCCATTCTTCTCGATGCGCAGTTTATACGCTCTCCACTCAAACCTTTGGTAAATAGATCCCTAGGTTATGCTTTGATGATACAAAGTTAACAGAGATAATTCCATTTAAGAGCAACGCCTAACGGTGTTATATTTACGATGAACATATCTAAACTTACCATTATATAGATATCAATGCTTGATTATCACAGTGAATGCATATGGTGGGCATTAGTTTCGGTCATAGTGGTATATCTTCAAAATATTATCGAAGCCATTATGCTTCTTCTCTAGCCTTATCCAAGGGCTATGTAAGTTTCTTTGGAGGATTTTCAAGATACCGCTGCGCCTTCGAGAGTAAAAATGTATCCATTGATTGATTTTGATTCTTCAGAATCTACAATCCAATTTATATCGTTTTACCTTTCAAGTGCAGGTGGATACTTTTCATATCTCAAGAATATTCCTTGGTATTGAATACGTAACCTACTACTCGTATTAGGGCAATCCAATGATTATCACTGGGTTTACTAGTATATTTGCTTGATTTGCTTATAGTGTTACCAATATCACGTCTAGTACAATTCATTAAATACATTAGACTTTCGATAATTTGAGAATACTTCAACCATCGTGTTTCAGCTCTTGTATTTTTGCGAAGGTGGATGTGTGGGAGTAAATGATTCATATTCTTTTTTATCCCATGTTCCTTGAATCTTTCTGTCATCTTATCCACGTAATGAGATTGAGATAGACTGATCCATCTGGTGTTTTTGTAATTTTAATTCATAAAATTACATCAGCAACCTCCAGATTGTTCATGTCAAAGTTGTTGGATAGCATCCTTTTATTAGACTTAATAACCTCAATATTAGTCCCAAATATTAGCATGTCGTCTACATAAAGACAAACAGTGATACATGTATTTCTAACTATTTAATGTAAACATACTTATCGCATTCATTGATAGTGAATCCATCTTTAATTATGACACTATCGAATTTCTCATGCCATTGTTTTGGAGCCTTTTTAGACCGTATAAAAATTTGACTAGTTTACACACTTTGTGTTCTTGGTCCTTAACTATAAATCCTTTAGCTTGCTTCATGTATATTTCTTCATTCAAATTACTGTTTAAGATTGCAGTCTTGACATTGTGCAATACTGCAATTACAATTAATATCTGAATTGATATTATTCTTATTACAGGTGAATGAGTATTGAAGTAGTCAAGTCCTTTTTATCGATAACCCTTGGTTACTAACCTAGGCTTGTATTTATCGATAAATCCATCAGGTTTTAATTTTCTTTTAAAAATTCACTTACTCTTGATTGATTTACTGCCAAGAGGTTAGTTTGTTAATTCCCAAATATGATTACTTAGGATGGATGTTATGTCACTATTTACAGCTTCTTTCCACATTAACTGTAAGTTCATTAAGTTCTTCGTCCCTGAATATTGTTTCGTGTGTTCTTTTCCCAAAAGTTTTATTTCCTTTCCGTTTGTACAGAAAGATGTCTTCTAAGAATATTGCATCTCTAAATTTGATAATCATGTTACATGAATATCAGGTATTTCTTATTTGTGTACCAGAAACCTATAGGTACTGCTATTCAAGACATAACCTATGAAAACACAGTCCATTATTTTTTATCCCAACCTAGTCTTTTTAGGTAGAGGTGTCAGTACCTTTGCAAGACACCCCCACATTTTGAGGTAATGGTAGGAAGGCGCTCTTCCATGCCATATCTCAAATGGTATAAGACCAAATTTCTTGTGGGGTACTCTATTTAGAATATAATTTGCGGTTAAGAGAGCTTCTCCCTACAAGTTCTATTGTGCTCTAGAACTTACGAGCATGAAATTTGCCATCTCCTTCAAAGTTTTGTTCTTTCATTTAGCAATCCCATTATGTTGAGGAGTATATAGTGTTATAGTTTGATGGATTATACCAAATTTAATATATAACTCACTGAATTCATTTGATTCATATTTTCGGCCTTGATCGGAATTTAGATTCTTTATATTCTTCTTGAGTTGATTCTCAACCTTGATTTTATATGTTATAAACATATTCATTGTCTCATCCTTACTGTTTAGAAGATACACATAAGAGTATTTTTTACAGTCATCAATAAAAATAATAAAATACTTTTTTTCGCCTCTTATTAGCGCAAACTTCAAGTCACACAAGTCGCTATGAATTAACCCTAAAGGTTTTATATTTTGATCAATTGAGTGAAATAAGTTTTTCGCGAACTTGGCATCAATATATATCTCACACTTGTGAATTTCATCCAAATTGAGTTTAGAAATATATCCTAGATTAGACAAGTTCTGCAAAAATTATAATTTACATGCCCTAATCTAGCATGCCATAATATAAGAAACTCAAGTAAATAGACATAAGATTTCCTTTTATTTATTAGTTTTAAGTACAAATACACAGATTTTCTGTTCACAACAACAACATTGGCCTTAAAAGGCTATCAACAAAATAACCCTTGCCCTTATGCAACCCACTCTTAGTAAGTATAAATTTATCAGATTCAAAAACTATTTCAAAGCCTTTCTTACTAAAAATTGATCCAGAGGTAAGCTTCTTGCGGATATCAGGAACATGCAGCATATCGTTTAGAGTGAGTTCCTTTTCAGACATTCACTTCAGTATGACTTTTTCCTTTCCCTCAACCTTTGAGACGACTGAGTTTCTCATGAATAGTTGCTCATCATGCTCCGGTTTTTGATATTCAGCGAATAGTATTTTCACGGAGCAGATGTGCTTGGTAACCCTGTGTCTACCCACCAATTCTTATTGTTGGTTGTCAGATTTACTTCAAACACCGTAGCTGATAAGCTTGGTGACACATGTTCTGTTATGTTTACCTATGACTGGTCCTTCTTGTTCTTCTTGGGATGACTGCGATATTCATTCGTCTTGTATCCCTCTTTATTGCAAATGTAGTAAGTTCTCTTGAAGTGTTTGTTCTTTTCTTCTTGGTCCTTGCCTTTATATCCCGAGGCAGTTTTCTTATGCTTCAAGCCCTTGGAAGTAGGCGCTTCTCTTTGAGTCTTCGATCACATTTGTCTTGACCTCATAGAAGTTCTTGTTACTCTTCTTCTCAGATTTTCAGTTGCCTTCTTCAATCTTAAGCCTCACAATGAGATCTTCCAACTTCAACTCCTTAAGCTCGTGCTTTTATGTAGTCCTTGAAATCTCTCCATGCAGGTGGGAGTTTCTCTACGATATTAGGAACCTGAAAAACTTCAGGTAGAATTATACCTTCAGCATCTATCTCGTGTAAGATAAGTTGAAACTCTTGCACTTGACTGATCACAATCTTATTATCTACCATCTTATACTTCAAAAATCGTCCCATGACGAATTTCTTAATACTGGCATCCTCGGTCTTGTACATTTTTATCGAGGCTTGCCCATAACTTCTTTGTCGTTGAGATAGGACTGTAGACATTGTATAGAGAATCATCCAGTCCATTTAAAATATAATTACGACGAAAGAAGTCACCTTGTGTCCATGCATTGACTACAAGGACAGAATCTCGATCAGTTTTGGGTTTCAGAGGATCTTCCTGTAGAAATTTGGCCAGATGCAGAGTGGTCAGGTAAAAGAACATCTTCAGTTCCCACATCTTGAATTCTATGCCATCAAATTTTCTTAGCTTCTCCGACTTCGGGTTAGGAAGTGAGCACACCATTGTCTGGATCGGCACATTCAGTGCCCTATTGGAATTCGTGATTAGTTTCAGATATTTTCTGCATTAAGGCAGAATAGAAATTAGTAACTTCGATAAAAAAAATAATTGTCTTAAGATTATTCATCTCTGACAACTAATCAAGATCACTGATCTAATTGATCAGGTCGGTAAAAATCAGGTGGGAGATTTTTCATTCGAGAGATCGTTTCTTAATTACAAAACCACCTTTCAATTCGCTTCCTTAGTTAAGCATCAATTAGACTGGTATTAGTTAGTCTCAATATACATTCAATATATTACAAAAATATTTATAAAAATAAATATTCCAGCATAAACCCCTGTAAAAATAACGTTAGTTCAATTATACAGTAAATGAAGTGAGGTACCCATATAGCGACTCTCCTTTAAGACAATTTTGTCTCTCGTTACGACGCTAACGGTACGTACCCCGCTACGGTGCTAACGGTACGTCCCCCGCTAAGGTGCCAACGGAGTGCTGGACACTGGTTTTCCAAGATACAACACTGTCCTTCACTAATTGGAAGAAGATAAAGTTTGGATCAAGACAAATTTTAAAGAGAATATTTGTCTTAATATGGAAGACTTTTCACTGTAAGAAAAAGGAAGAGAGAAGAATTTCTGTCTCAAAAATCAAGAGATTCATATATTTCTTTCTACGTTTCTGTTCCCCCTAAACGTCCCTTTGTTCCCATCTTTTCATATTTAAACCTCTCAATTTTTCATACCATATCCAATGTCGGACTAAAGAGTTTCCGATTTTTTGACGGGAGGGATTTCTGCAACACGTAGGATCGCGTGTTCCCTTACGTGTGAAAGCTGCTCGATTTGATTTAGTTATAGATTTTCAAAATTTGAGCTTTGAAACAAACAAGCACTTAGTCAGAATCCGGAGCCCACACATTTAGGTCTCAATTAGCGTTTGCTTAAATCAAGAAATCAATAGCTGCAGGAGAAACAAACAATGTAATCTTCAGCCGTTCCTTCACCACATAAGATTTCTTAAATCTCAAACAGAGCATCAGAGTGTGACGTGTTTCTAAAACAGCTCTCGCATGATGACACTTAGAGCTGAAGATGACATTCACAGCTTACTTTGGATGGCATGAACCAAACATTAAAATTAAGTGCGACGGTTGTCGCAACCGCTTCTTTATTGTAGCTGCTGACTACCCGCAAATGATGTACACAACTTGATTTAGATGACAACGACACGATTTAGTTCTTATAAATATAGAAATTTGCTAAAATTTTATTCCTCAGCATCATAAGCTTCAAAATGGGAGAAAAGTCGCAAGGATTAGTTTAGAAAAGTATTTATGTGGAATTGATCGTGCATGATTTGCAAGCCTGTCTTATTTAAGACTTGTTTGATTGTCTGCAAGTGCAAGTTGCAAGTAATAAATCATTTTACTTAAATGAGCGGTATATATTTGATTAACAATGTGGAAGTGTAATTGGGAAAGTATATTATCAAGTATAGTGTTTGTTACAACTATAAAGAAAAGAGAAGTTAATTTTCATTACTTGATTGTTTTCTTGCAGGATCTGCTAAGCATGACATAAATAAAAAAATTTAAATAATTAAATTTAAAACAGAATTCTTACTTAATTAATATGTAAATACAAAATATTAATTTGATAATAAAAAATATTAATCTACTAATGGAAAAACATCATTAATTTTATAATTGAAAATTATTCTAGTATTAAAAAAATTAATCCAATAAATTTTTTAATATATTAATAAGAAAATATTAATCTAATAATAAGAAAACATTAATCTAATATTAATCTAAAAATAAGAATATTAATCTATTAATAAAAAATAATCTAATAACAAAAAACATTAATTAAATAATTAAAAAACTTAATATACTAATAGAAAATTAATTTAATAATAAAAAATATTGCAAATGAATCTGCAAGTGGGCTTTGCACGTGAATCTGCAAACAGGCAAGAAAAATTGCAAATGAGTTTACAAGTGGAGTAGCTCTGGAAGCGAGTCACAAAATTAATATTTTGGGTTAATACCTCGGCTTTGGAATTTTTCTCATTGATATAAGAATGTCTTCAAAATCCTTTATCCTCTGCCCTAAAAGTTCACTAGATTTTGGATAGACATATATCATAAAATTTCTCTAGAATATCAATTCATTGTTTTCGTGTTAATAATTTGTAATAAAGATCGGTCAATGGAGAAAGAAATAGATGGTATTAGTTTCTTCACGAAAATTATCTAAGAAGAAAGATCTATTGTTGCCGAGTTTAACACGAGAAAATGTTACCTTCAATATTAACCGATAAGATAGTGGTTAGACTTGAATAAATGTGTGTCATTGTCAATAAAGCATAAACTTATATCAAAATATCTTCAATACTTAAATGGCAACGTTCAAACTAGAGAAGCATATTCTGGAGAGAATTGTTTACATATGCATTAATTGTCTGAAAATTTTGGATTGGAAGTAACTTACTAGATATTTCCATTTAGTTTCTCGCACCCATTTGCATGTGCTTTAAAAAAAAAAGAAAGAAAATCTAGTCAACGGGAAGGGAAGTTGTGACATAATTGCATGCTAAGAGATTGAGATTGAAAGTGTGGAAGTGATTTTTTCTTTTTTTAAAAGTGTAAAAGTATTTTCTCACCAGCAAGTTAATGTTTGCCCACATGCAGATAGAAAACAAAACTGAAAGAAAAGATCTAACTGATAATAATATTTTGTTCAATAATTAATATTGTGCTTATTTTTTTCTCTTTGTCAGTTCAGATGTTCTAAATCCGAAATAAAAAGTGCAAAATATTTTATGTGAATGTAAGACACTTTCACACTTCAAAATCAACTTTTATCTAAATAAATACTTAAATGACTCAAAATAATTCACTCTACGCTAAGATTTGGCCCCTACCAACCATTTACGCTTGCTTAAAGGTAGGCATGTGATACGGTTCGATTATTAGTCTTGTCATGTTCATATCTGTTTTATTATATTGGATACAGATATGAATAGGAATGATGCCCAGATATTGAATTTAGTATTCATATTTGATTAAAAACAATTACGAATTCGAATCGGACAGGGATATTAGTCCGATAATATTTAATATATCTAATAATTCATAAGAAAACGAGTTCAAAATTTATTTTAGACCTTTCTTACGTTAAAATAAATAAAAAAAATATCAAATCACATAATTTATGATACTAAATAAGACTTTTAGCTTATGCACCGAGGCATATTTTTGAATTTTTTTTAGCATGTGTTCCGTTATCCGGATATTCATTGGGATATTTCGGATAGTTCATCATTATCTGTATCTATGTTTAATTTTTAAAGGGAATGGGTAAGAATTAGTCAAATTGCATATATGAATTCGGATTCGGAGCGGATAATTTGTTTCTACGTACGTCCCTACTTAAAGGAATTCCTTCGATCTTAGGCCTCTAATGACTGAATTTTAATAATTCTCATCCATTGCTTCATCTTTGAAATGGAAATTGTTTCCAGAAAGTGGAGAGTCTGATCGAGTACTTTTTACAGGAATATTTCCCTCGAGAAAACTATGAGGGGAATTTATTACTTATAAGCTCCATTTGCTTACATTTCTTAAATGTAGGGCAACACAAAATGCCAAAAGATTAGTAATCCCAATCTCAAGTATAAAAACCAATTGTCGCGTCGCATTTTGTGCGTACTGTTGTGTTGGGATTTGGGTCGAATGAATAGTCTGACTAGACGTAGGAATGATCTTGAGGATATAAGGATTTGAGCAATTCTACCTAAAAGTCTAGTCTTTTGAGATGGTGCCCCAAGTCCTTCAAGTAGTATCAGAGTCATGTCTCGAGCTTAGTCGTGTGTGTGAGTGATATTCGACGATGTAGAATCCTCCCAATGGCGCAAAGGCGCAATGGGCCTGCCCACCCACTGGCGCAATAGGCCCCTGTGAAGCTAATGTTGGGCTCTCGAGAAATTTAGTAGTGGTCCTTTGCAATGGGCGTGCAGCTCCCCACGCGGTATAGAGGAGTGACCGACTGCAGTTGGTGCTTCACATAAGGCGTGCCGCCGCCTCATGCAGCGAAGAGTTGGATCTCGATGGAGCATTTGATCTTCCAGTGTGAAGATAGGAGTGACCAACTGCAGTTAGTACTTCACATAAGGCATGCCACCGCCTCACGCAGTGAAGAATTGGATCTCGATGGAGCATTTGATCTTCCAGTGTGAAGATAGCTGAGCTTACAGGGAGACTATTTATTCGAGGGGGGGATTGTTGGGATTTTAGTCGAACAAATAGTCCCACGTCGGCGCAACTCCACCTAAAAGGCTAGTCTTTTGAGATGGTACCCCAAGTCCTTCATGTTGGTGATGAGAGTTTCCTGATTGACATTATAAGCCAAAACTCCCCATAATGAAGGCTTTAGGTTATAGGACCCGACCCGCACTAGTATCATGTTCGCTTACGAGAGGGTATATACTGGCCTAAAAGTTAGACTCGTTCAAAAAATATGGTAGGCTCTGGAAACCTTTCATGTACACCGACCTGTTTAGTCATTCGTAGGGACATGTGGTACTTATATTACGGACCCGGACTCATTAAAATACCCATTACTTAATAAATAAATAAATATACTAATATTATTAATAATAAATAGGCTTTCATTATGTCCAGCTTATTACATTGGCTTGTTAAAAAATATAAGTTTATCTAACAGCTAACATTATTATAATTGCATAACCTATTAAAACTTTAACTCTAGGAATAAAAATCATATCCCATTTCACTTCTTTTTTCGCAGTCACTTTGTAATCACCACCTTCATCCTCACCGTTCTCCATAAATCTAAAAGTTGAATTGGATGGATAGTATATCATTACGTAACACAATATTAGTCATGACGAAAAACTTTTATCATAATTTTATAGTCTAGTTACATTACATTTTTATGAAAAATCCAACTTTATTATTTTTTTTGTTTCCTTTTTTGCTCTTTTGATTTCACAAATGTTGTTAGTTTGTTTGGTGAATTTAAATATGTTCGATATCGGTCACGAACATAATCCGGATCTAGCCTGGACCCGCTCTCAACGAGTAGGATATAGATTTTTGTCGTAAATATCTTACCCGTTAACCTGGTGGGTACATAAAATATGTACCTAGCCCGAACCTTGATTATGACCCTGACCCTGACCCGTTCATAATAGGATTTGGCCTGGATCTAAACGTGAAACTCATAAAGCGTTCAAGTACGACCCGACTGACCCGTTAGCAGCCCTACCAATAACCATCAATTTTAGTTATTATTACTTTTTCATAAAGTTCTCTCTCTCGTTTATTTATTAAGCCTCGAGTATAATCTGAATATATTTTAGGTTAGGAACATCTTGGGCTCGGGCTCGTGTGGGCCTAAAATCACACATCGGCCCATCATTGCTTCACTTCAAATTAAGATAAAATTTAACTACAACTTGAGCAAACAAGTAACCCATGAGAAAATATGTAAAATACCTAGTCCACAAATAATTAAGATTATCATATTCTACCGGTTATCATTGAGATACAGTTTCTAGTTTTTATTTGGACTCAAATTAGAGTGTAAATGAGATGAGACTTTATATAGATAGAACTCATAAATGGGTGTTCCAAGTAACGGGCCTCACTACCGGACCGTCAAGGAACAAGTCAAAAACTGCGTTTTTCGAGAATTTGGTTAAGAGCCCAATTTAGTCTCGAACAAGCCTTCCATATTACAAAGCCCAACTCGCTATATAAACTACTTCTTCATTATTGGGCTCTTATTAGGGATCAGAAAAAGGGCCGGCATTTCTATTTTGGGCTTTCCTTTTTCTTTTCGTTTTTTTTGTAAACGAGGCCCAAGCCTGTTATAATAATCCGGCTATAAATGGGACCGCCGTAAAACGCCGCAAGTCGTAAGTCGTAAAATGAGAATGGATATAGTGAACTATAACGGGAAAAATATTGTGTTTACGGTATTTGGTTGATAAAGTGAAAGTGTAGATGAGAAAGTACATTGCGTTTTACGGTGTTTGGTTGGCAAAGTGAAAGTGTAAATGAGAAAGTATATTGTGTTTTACGGTGTTTGATTGGAAATGTAAAAGTGTAAGTGAAAAAATTGATCATAAAATTAACTGTAGCAATGATTTAAATATTATAAATACTATTAAATTAAATCTACTATTGTAAATTAAATTGTATTAATAAATTTAAGATAAAATATTATTAATCTTAATGTTTTATTTATAACAATAATATTAATAAAATATTAATATAATTAGTAAAATATTATCAAAATATTAACTAAACAAATAATATAAATTTTAAGATTAACGAGAGAAACAAGAGGGAATGTCTTTGAGGACAACAAAATCCCAAGTACCTTGTGATGATCTATGACATGTAACAAGGGACTGCGCATGCAAGTGATATAATCTCGTATATGCATAAATGTTAGGCTTATTTTCTTAATACACACTTAGACTTTCATAGTTTTCTCATAAATCCCCTCTTAGCTTTCAAATCTCAAAATATCCTTATCAACTCTCTCTCTCTCTCTAATATACATCGCATAACGTCACTAATGGCGACTTGGAAATGACTTCTTTCCGGCTCCTCTCACAGGAGAAACACGTGAAAGACACGTGACCACCAACTAAAGAGACATTCAACGAAATGGGGTTTTCTAAAAATTTTGAAGATAATTGAGGAGGATATATTAGAAGAGTTTTAGAAGTTGAGAAAAATTTTCTTAAAAAACTATGAAAGTTCAACAGAGTATTAAAAAAACATACAAATATTTAAAAGATATTTACGTGATTATAGTTTTTTGGAGAAAGAATGAGTTGAAAGCTAAATTTAGAGAGCAAACAAACACAAATTTCTTAATTTTAAAATCTTCTCGCTCGTGTACTATACATATACACATAAAAAGAAAGTTGAACTTAGAACCTCATAAAATAAGTGTTTATATGGCCAAAACTAAGCTAAATAGATGATTCCAACTTAGAAAGAGATTAAGACGTGGTTAATAATAATAGTTTTTGCAGCCACATTGATGCCGTTCATTAATAGAAAGGCATGACTCGCTACCTATCGTTGTGCACGTACGTGGATGACTATGACTCGATCACTTGCTAATGCATGAACATTCACGCAAAGCCAAAGTCTTGTCTCAAACCGTTTACTTCGATTCAAAAATTAATCAAGTAAATCCCCAATGCATCATTTCATGTGGTAATCACGTTCACAGCTGCCTTGAGGCCCTGGGAGTCTTGAGCTAAGTTATCGACACATCGCTATCATGCAGTCAGCACACACATTGTCATTAAAGCTAGTGTATTTGAGGGCGGTGCATCGAACAATCCGCGAACCAAGCGGTCCAATCAGTGACCAACATAGCTTTTTCAGTGTTAGCATAAATGTAATAAGAATTTCTGTATGAGCGTAAATGTAATTTGAAAAGTTGTGATCTCAAATAACTTAAATTTATAAGTTACCACTCGAGATAAAGATCAAAAATGCCTTTATATTAATAAAAATAATCTAAAATACAGAGATTATAACATACAAAAAAGTTATAAACTGTATGCCCCCAACTTTTTATCTTCTTTGAATTTTATTTCCTCATAATTGTTATATCATGAAGTACCTGCGTGTCAATTCGGACCATATACAATCTGTAAGCTTAGTCACTCTTCCCTGGCTTTTCAAGCTACATGCAGAGCCATGAGCAAGAAACTTAAGATGATCTGGTCTCTTTGTGAACAACATATTGTTTCACTATTTCTCAGCTAATAATTAACCAGCAGCTGATTGACGCTTTCAACAATCTAATGATCTGTACATCTGGCCCGCATGATGATCTGTCACAATTACAAAGATTACGACAATCTAGGAAATGAGACAAGTAACACACATTTTATCTTTTTCTTAATTTTTTTTTTCTTCATCTTTTTCTTTATATTATATACATGAGCGATAGACTAGGCACCCAGTCAATCTAGAAGAAAATGACAAACACTATCAACTGAACGGGTTTGTTTGAAATGAACCACAGCGGTGATCGCCTGACTTGATGCGACATTAAAAAGAGGTTTTTTATTTTTTATTTAAAAAGGTAACATTTTAGATAAACAATAATTTATACTCAAATTCTTCATATTTAATAACGAGAACAGGGACAGCTAAACGGCGGAAAACTAATAGAAGAATAGATTCAGATGGCTATGTTTGGTGTGGCCTTAATCCAGTGTTAATTAATAATTTTTTTTTTTCTCGTAGGTAATTATGAATTAATTCTATCAAAAATTTGGGTGCATCACTTGTAGATCAATTCCTCCAAATTGGTAGGAAATGAAGTCTAAATCAATTTGAAGGATTTATTTCACTTCTTGTCGTCTTGTTCAGTATTTCTCGGTGAAGAACGGTAGACAAACACTAGCTCCATGTTCTCGCTTCATGTAATTAATATTGGGAACAAGTCATTGCTCCATATGAATCTTGCTTTTAAAGAGCAAGGACACATGAAAATGTGATCACTTTACGTTTATTTGTATATTTGTTGCATCGCTTATAGCGCAAAGAAGCGAATATTAAGCTGTTTGGTTGCAAGGAAGTGAGCGGAAGTAAGGAAAATGGAAGTATAATTACTCACTTCCCTATCTATCCAAATACCGAAAAAGGAAAATAAGAAAACCCCTTTTCCTTTTCTCTTTCTCTTTTACACAATTATTTCCTCACTCCAGAGTGCTACAGTTAATTTTGTGTTTATGTAAATCTCATTTGTAATAAGTTGCAGCACAAGACAGTTAATTTTTTGATCATGTAAATCTCACTCGCATTCTAATTACAGTCCATTTTTTATTTTTCTTAATTAATTTTTATTTTAATATTATTTTACGGTCAACTTTGTGGTCAACTTTTTCACTTCCACTTTCACATTACCATCCAAACACCGGAAAAGACAAAACATTTTTCAAACCATACTTCTCAATAACATCCAAACGCCGAAAAACTTATTAACCAATTCTCAAGTTCCAAAAGGAATTATTACAACTTTCTCGATTACTCACTTCCACCCATAACCAAAGAGGTCCTGGTGAGCAGCGATAAAGTCATGAACACCTGTGGGGGCAAAAAAGAGAAGGAAAATTGGTGGTCCCCGTCAAAAGGACTAGGTCTCTAAATATCAGAAATTAAGTACTGGTGAGCGACTGGCAGGTCAGTCGGAGCTAGCCTGAATTTTGACTTCAGGGTTGTTTCCTCTTCATTAATTTAACTCCCAACGATCATTTGACCAAACATTTTTAGTCAAATAAAATATGAGTGCTACCCATAGTCAGCCTATTCCCTCCGAAACACGTCCAGCATTTAGGACAAAATCTCTTTCTTCTCTTCCTCAGATCGAATCAAAACTATATAAAGATTTGGGGTACCATCTCAAAACACCAACATTCTGCTTAAATCCTTATATTCTCAAAATTATTCACGTCTAACCGATGTGGGACTATTTGTTTGAACCAGCTCAACAATCTCCCTCGAACAAAGAGTCTCACTGCAAGCTGATCTTTCTTCACACCTGAAAGACACTTGGAAGACGATATGCTCCATCGAGATCACAAATCTTCACCGCGCAGGACAGACACGCCTTACATGAAGCACAAATTGTAGCCTATTACTCCTCTTCACCATGCGGAGGGGGACACGCCTTACGTGAAGTAGGAGCACAGCGCCGAATTCTCGAGAATCCAACTAGCTTTACAGGGGTCTATTGTGCCTTTCGCGGCCATTTGGGGGTCGAACATCACCCACACACATGACTGAGTTCAGGGCATGACTTTGTTACCACTTGTAGGACTTAGGGCACCATTCCAAAAGACTAACCTTCTAAGTGGAGTTGCCCAAATCTTTATATACCTAAGACCATCCCCATATCTAGCTGATGTGGGACTATTTATAGATCGAGATCGAAGATTTCACTTTATATCCCTATAATCCGATAGAGAGAATGCTCAGAAACCAATTGCAGATCTAAGTATTATATATTCTAACAAGAGTCCACGCATCGCAGTAGCCTCTTTATCAAGATCAAAGGGGAAGAGGGTTTTAGACATACCTGATTCCATCACGAAGGCGACTCCAAAGGTAACACAATCTCGATCACCTGAGGATGATTGAGGGGATTCTTCTCTCCAACCAGCATGTTCTCTTCTTGATCCTTGGAAAGATGAGAGGCCTCCAAGAGAGAGATTGAGTCATGATGTAGAGAGAGAATCATATCCATGATATATATTATTAAGAAATCCTATTTTAGCTCATCATAAATCTGAGCCCTTATTAATAATATGAGTTTCACACGTGTAGATGAGTCCCACATCATAATTTAAGTACAAACATGGCTAAGTGTAATTGAAACGTGTGTAGATTCAAACCATTAAGTTTGATCAATTCTTTATTGAGTCAAACAACATAGACTTATAGAGATGAGTGTAAAATATTCAATTACATTTGTGCAGACCAAAATCAATTTAAAGAGCTTGTGACCTCTATGAAAATTTAAACTTTTAGAAAGAATTTTATGATTCATTCTTCAAGAGGCAAGAAATAATTACTGACATTAGACCTGGTCAAGCAATCAATACAAATTAAAGACAGAGATGGCCAGGTCAGTAAAAAACGCCTAAAGTGGGCCCCACACCTAATTTCCTGAAAAAATTAGTGACACCCACACCCACTATCTCCGTCATTAATGACCAACTTGTCCCAATTGAGCCCGTTATATAAGCCAGCCTCATTCCTCCAACTCCAATTAACCCACAAGCAGCCCATCCTCACAAACACCACCTCTGCTGCTCCCATGGCTCCATCCCAAGAGATAGAGATAGACACCAGCAAACCAAAACAAAAAGACCACATACTGATCTTCCCTTTCATGGCCAAGGGCCACACAATCCCCCTCATCCACTGGCCACCGCCCTCTCCTCCGCCGGCCTCCGCGTCACCTTCATCACCACCACCGCCAACGCCCCCTTCCTCCGCCTCTCCCTCCCCATCCACCGCCACCCCGACGTCCGCCTCATCGTCCTCCCCTTCCCCCACTCCCCCCTCTCCCCCCGGCTGCGAATCCACCGACACCCTCCCCTCCTTCGATCTCTACCCTCTCTTTCTCGGCGCCACCGCCCTCCTCCGCCAGCCGTTCGACGCCGTCCTCAGCCGCCTCGTCCGCTCCGACTCCCCCCCTCTCTGCCTCGTCTCCGACTTCTTCTTCGGATGGACTCTTCCTATCTGCCAGCGCGTCCTCCTCCCTCGCGTCGTGTTTCACGGCATGTCCGCTTTCTCCATGACACTGTGCAAGTCCCTCTGGGCCAACCTCCCGAATCTTGATATAGATTCCGGATGTCCTTTTCACGTGCCGGGCACGCCTCAACTCTGCTGCTCACAAAGAGTGATATACCTGATTCGGTACTCAAATCTGTGGATCCTAACGACCCGGGGACTCAGTTCTTGTCTGAGTTGGGGGAGACTGATCTGAACAGCTGGGGAGTCCTCGTCAACAGCTTCGCGGAGCTTGAAGGGGGGTATGCTTCGCTGTTCGAGTCCTTCTACAGCAACGGGGCACGTGCGTGGCTCGTGGGCCCCCTCCGGTTACTCTCCGTCGAGCCCGAGGAGAGTGAGGACGGGTGCCTCCGGTGGCTGAACGAGCAGGAAGCCGGGTCGGTTGTGTACGTGTCGTTCGGCACGCAGGCGCACGTGCCGGACGAGCAGCTGGACGAGGTGGCCCACGGGCTGGCCCAGTCCGGGTGCAGGTACCTCTGGGGAGTGAGGTCGGACACCTGGGCCCCACCGCAGGCACTGGAGAAAAGTGGGGAGATAGTGAAGTGGGCCCCGCAACGGCAAGTGCTGCAGCACGCGGCGGTGGGCGGCTTCATCAGCCACTGCGGGTGGAACTCGGTGCTGGAGGGGGTCGCCGCGGGGGTGCCGATCTTGGCGTGGCCGATGATCGCGGAGCAGCACCTGAACGCGAAGCTCGTGGTGGAGGAGCTCGGCGTCGGGCTGAGACTGAGCAGTGTTGCTGCGGGCGAGCTGGTGAAGAGAGAGTGTGTGAGCAAGGGAGTGAGAGAGCTGATGGGAGATGGGGAGAAGGGGAGGAGAGTGAGAGAGCGAGCAGCGGAGCTCAGCGAGAAGGCGAAGGCCGCGGTTGAAGAAGGCGGTCGTCGCAGAGGAGGCTGGGGGAGCTCATAGATGAGCTCCGCAAGTGCCAGAGAGAGAGGGACGCAGAGGCTGAGAGGAGTGAGAATAAGGAAGGAGATACTGTGCAGCTTGAGTTTCCTGAAGGGATTCAGATGGCATGATATATGATCTCTGTAGAATTCCGATCTTCTCTGCGGCGGTCACAATGGCTATGGTCTACTTTTCAAAAATAAAATCAACAAAAATGATTTATTCAGTCAAAACAACTAATAATCCGATCCAGAGAGGGACCCAAATTCATTTCTTCATTGCTGTTTTTAAACAACAAATCAGTTTCTGAATTTTTCATCAACAAAAAGGATCTAAATTTCTCGATACCAATGAATTTGATTTCTTTTCTTTTTTTTTTTTTTAATCATCTTAGTGGAATTCATAATAATCGAATCTGCTCAGCAAACGGACTTGGCGGGCAGCTCCAACCGCTAAAGTTGGAGAGCAGTTAAATCAGGCATCTGGGTCTGGCCTGCAAATGTCTGGGAGAGCAAGATATGCTGGCCGCAAGTCTTCAAGCATGTGTGATGCATGGCCAATGGTCATGTGGCCGGCTTTGGGAAACTAGCGCAATAATCTCCATTTGTTTTAGTTAATAGCAAAAGCTGAAATAACTATGATTGCCTAAGTTTAATAGGCTAGCTAGGTTCTTGTTTCACAATTTACTTTCTGCTCGTTCAAACTCTCGGTGTTTCATAAATTATAGCAGAGCGTTAAGAAATATATTAGATCACGGTTTAAAGTATTATTATAATTGTCTTAATTTAGAGATTCTATATTATAGTATTATATAATTGTATGCCTACATATTCTTGGGCTTCATCAATAATATGCACAATACCGTCTTACAAATGATTTAACAGTATTAAATTTTACTCGATACGTAATGTATATTATAGTGTACACTATTAAAAAAGTTCTGTTTCTTCTGATTTGACCATTAATCTTTTTTTTCATGTTAAGTTTTTTGTTTGTGTATTTCACTAGAGAAAAAATATTATTAGATCTTTTAATTTAAATAAAATCTATAACTGCCATATATTTTCATAGTTATATGAGGACTTTGAAATTGAATGCAGAGCAGTCGATCTAAGACAATTTAAGATGGTTCGCACTTGTATTTAAGATAAAAGTCGTAACATTTCAAGCACATAACTTTATTTTTTTTCACATTTTACTCATTTTATCAATTTACTCTTTTATTAAAAAAATATTCTATATCCTTTATGAACACATAGATAATTTTAGATTCTAAAATTACCCATTTAGGTCTGGGTGTATGTGCGTGTGTTTTTATGTGTATATATGGTGTGTGTGTGTCTGTGGAAGTATTCCAATGAGAACCAGACTTACAATAAGCCTCGTGTGAACTACACGATTAGCTAACTCCATGGATGATCCGAACTATTCGTCTTGATCTATATACTTAAATTAGGTTAACAGTGAAAAAAACACACAATTTTGGACCTTTTTACCTGTGCATCAAATGACATTTTTTTCTACGACTGATATAACATATTTTGTATTACAACTTAATGCATGGGTAAAAAAATATAGAATCACATGATTTTTAATTATTAGTTAATTTGATTACGTAAATCAAGATGAAAGGTTAATATCATGCATGGGGTGGCTCATCGTTGAGTATCGCACGAAGCTTAATGTGAGCCTGCTTCTCACTAGAATATAATATATATATATATATAATATATATATATACACACACACCAACACACACACACACACACACACACACACACAGAGAGAGAGACTTGGATCATTTCAGAAGGATTTAAGGTCGAATCCTTCCCACTCAAATATAATCATACGACATCCGAATTCAAGATCCACTCTGTTGAAGTTAATCTACATTATTTCAAGTAACTAAAATAAAAAAGTATGTATTTTGAATACTTTTTACCTATCCATCAAGTAGGCACAAAATGGACGGTCGAAATAGTGAGTTGGTCAGTTAAACGGTGTAGAATATTTGAAATCTAATAAAAATTAGTGTGTGAGAGTTTAAGTGTTTAAATCATTATGAAATGGTCAGATTGAGAATTTATATGTCTAAAGACGTAGATCTAAGTAATATATTATTTTCAGTCATCCATTTTGCACCTACTTGTTGGATAGGCAAAAAGAATTCAAAATTATGATTTTTGATTTTTAGTTACTTTAAATAATATAGATCAACTTTAACGGAATGAATCTTGCATTCGAGCATCGTAAGTTTATATTTGAGTGGGAAAAATTCGGCCTCGAATCTTCTGGAATGATACAAGTGTATATATAATTTGTATCATTCCAAAAGGATTTGAGCCTGAATCCTTCCAACTCAAATTCAACCCTTCGACATTTGAATACAAGATCCACCCTGTTAAAATTGATTTATATTATTTAAAGTATTTATAAACAAAAAATTAAGTGTTTTGAATACTTTTTGCACAGCCATCAAGCGGTGCAAAATGGACGGCTGAAAGTAGTGAGTTGGTTAGATCTATGTCTTTAGACATACAATTCTCAATCCGATAATTGATTATGATCTAAAATTTTAAAAACCCCTACAAACTAATTTTTTTAGGTTTCAAATGTTCTACACTGTTAAACTAACCAATTCACTATTTAGGTCATCTGTTTATCCCTAATAATGCATGGGTAAAAAGTATTCAAAAAACTTATTTTTGGTTTATAGATACTTGAAATAATATAGATCAACTTCAACATAGTGAACTTGTATTCGAATGTCGGATGTTGGTATTTGAATGGGAAAAATTCGGCCTCTAATCCTTTTGGAAGGACACAAGTCTCTCTCTCTCTCTCTCAGTCTCTCTCTCTATATATATATACACACACATTGTGTCATTTTGGAAGGATTTGGGGTTGAATTCTTCCCACTCAAATATAACCCTACGATATCTGAATGTAGAATCATTCCATTGAAGTTGATCTACATTATTTCAAGTAATAAAATAAAAAATCATATATTTAGAATACTTTTGCTTATCCCCTAGTAGGCGCAAAATGGATGGCCGAAAATAGCATATTGCATAGATATACGACTTTAAACATACAAATACTCGATCCAACTATTTCATCATGATCTAAACACTTAAGATTCCTCAGACATTATTTTTGTTAAATTTCAAATATTCTACCCTGTTAAACTAATCAACTCACTATTTCGGCTGTCCATTTTACGTCTACTTGATGGATGGGCAAAAAGTATTCAAAATACATGATTTTTAATTTTTAGTTACTTGAAATAATATAGATTGATTTTAACTGAGGGCATGTTTGAATTCATGGAAGTGGAGAAAAATGGAAAGTAAGGAAACTCATTTCACTACCCTTTTTTGTTATGAACAGAAAGGAAAAAGGAAAATGGGTTTACCTTTTCCTTTTTTTTCTTTTCCATTTTACACCTCCGTTTTACACTACCATTTTCCCACTTTAAGGGTGCTGCAGTTAATTTTTTAGTACGTAAATCTCACTTGTAATAAGTTATAATTTATTGCATTAAATTTTAATGTCATGTAAATTATAGCAGTCTAATTACAGTTCAAAAATGTCACTTCAAAAATAATATTTAATTTATTATTTGTGGCTAATTTTTTTATTTCCACTTCCACATTATTAACTAAACACTGGAAAGCACATATGTTTTTTCACGTACACTTTCACATTAAAACCAAACACCGAAAACTTATTTTCACAAACTCCAATTTCCCACTATACTTCCAAACACACTCGGAGTGGATCTTACATTCGGATGTCGTAAAGTTATATTTGAGTAAGAAATATTCCGCCTCGAATCCTTCCGGAATGACACAAGTCTCTCTCTCTCTCTCTCTCTATATATATATATATATATATATATATATATATATATATATTATATATATATATATTATATATATATATATATATATAATATATATATATATATATATATATATATAATATACAAAAATATGGATATCAGCCGACAGTTGAGAGTCCCTTTCAGCCTGCGGTGACGTGGCACATTATTAGCCACACTAAAAAGGATTGTCCGCCTATTGAAACAGTTGAAATTACTAAATGCCCCTGTGGCAAAAGATAGTGGATCTGTATAGTTTATTATTTTTATATTTCTGATGTTAGTCAATATTGTTACAATATCTTTTAACTGCAACCAACTGAATATGAATCAGGTCTCTTCAAGTGCAACTTCATCAAATCACGAAACAAATTTGAATGCTTCTTTATTAATTTTTTTATACGCAGATATTATATATTTTAGGAATGCGCCTAAGCTCGTAGTGGTCATAAAATAATTTCTCAATAGTTTTAAAAGCGATCTTTGTCGCAGTCTACAATTATATATAGGATTATATCATGTGGAACTCATAAACAGGTCAATTTTTATGCTTAATTTATATATAAATTAATTAATTTTGTAGATTTTTATGATATGATCTGTAAGAATTTTACTGATTGCGAACATAGTCGCAGTTTACTTATTCGCATGTAATGAATAAATTATTTTTTTTACATACTGCATGCGAAAAGGACTGCGACTATGGTCGCAGTGCTTAACAACAACATGTCGTGGATGATTTTTTTGCTAGGTTAAATGTAATAACGGTGACTAAGGACTACGAATATAGTCGCAGTTAATGTATGATTTATATATTTGTCCTTCACTGTGACTGTTGTCTCAGCCGCCTATAAACTATGAATTTTTTTTACATATTGCATGCGATTAAGAACTACGAATTTGATCGCAGTGCTTAACGACAACATATTGTGGATGATTTTTTTTTGCTAGGTTAAATGTAATAACGGTAACTAAGGACCGCTACTATAGTCACAGTTTACGTATGATTTATATTTGTTCTTCACTGTGACTGTTGTCTCAGCCGCCTATAAACTATGAAACTTTTTTTTTACATATTGCATGCGAACAAGGACTGCGACTATGGTCGCAATGCTTAACGACAGCA